>BSBK01006024.1:10000-285822 GCA_027943335.1 Chamaecyparis obtusa | reverse complement strand
CTCCTGTCCCAAAATAGGGTGGGGGTCAGCATTCCAAAAGTTTGGGCTTGGACCTGTAAACTTGAGAGAGCCTATTGGGAATGGTCTCTAAGCACCTCGATCACATCCTAAAGTCTCCTATCCAATTCGACAAGGTAATAAGTTGGACATGGGATACCATCAATATAGCCATAAGAGGAAATATAAATTCTATTTAAATTATCATTTAATTTAATTAAATTGAAATACTAAATAGTTCTATATGAATTACAAGCATGATGAGTAGACTAGAGAGATCCAATAGTTATAAACTAACAAGGGACATAACAGGCAGTCCTACCAATTCTTGGCATTATCGATTTTACTTGAACAACATTTGAGGGCCAGCTTGCTCAATGGCTTGGATGAGAATGTTTGCAATGAAAGGAGCGTCCTTCACCTCTCCTTCACAATCCATAGCCTTTAGAAACATTGCACCTCTTGTGGACACTACAATCACATTGACCAAAGGATGATTTCTCGCATCTTTCCATTCATCTGATACTATGGTCACACCTGTTTCAATCCATGAATCCTTGATCGGCTGCATGGAAGCCTCTACATTTATCACCTCCCTATCTAATAAAGTTGATGCAGGGAAACCTAGGATTCTTGGCAATCCTGTATCAACCAAAAATATGTTTGTTTTGAAAGGTAGATTGGTAGTTTTGATCTTAGTTGTGGATTATTTGCTCGGTTTTGGAGTTTGGTTGCTTGGTTTCTATGGTTACCGGGGTGCTCAATTTCTAAAGAATGCTCGATAACTGAAGGCACCGGTTGCTTCTGGCGCTTGGCGATGACTGCATTTCTCAGTGATGCTTGGCGTGGTTGGTTCACTGACACTCAGTTATTTCTCTGTTGCTTGGTGTTTGGTTACAGATGGGTCTTGATGTTGCTTACTAGCGCTCAGTGTTCTTGCAGACCGACTTGGTTATTTGGATGAATCGGCTTGGCTGACTGATGCATTTAATTTGGGTCATGTTCCTCGAGTTATGGATTGACCGTTGGACATGTGGGGACGTAGATCTAGCATGTTGCATTTTCCTATGTGGATCTAGAGGCCGACATGGATAATTTAATTATTGTAAGGCTATTTGAGAGCCGACTATGTTTTTTATTTAATATTTGTATATTTGGAAGCCGACTTGTGGCTAGGAATTAGTATATAAGTAGATGTTTGGGTAGTTGTTTGGAGATCAATGAGAGTTGGTTGAGAGATCTAGAGGTTGGATCTAGAAAGATAGTAGAGTTAGTAGCTTGCGAGCTTGGGCACAAGAGCATTTCTTGGTGGCCTGCATGCACAATTTTAGATCTTCCTTGGTGAGCCTACCAGTGTCCTGTCATGTTACATACCTAGACTAACTAGGAGATGTATTGGATCCTGCATGATCTTGTAGAACTGTTATTGCTTTGTAATTGGCTGTAACCAAGAAGGCCTTATAGCCTGGCACCATTGCATGTAATCAGTTGTTGATGAATAAAGATACTTGTCTTCTTTCAGATATGGTGTTATTTTTGTTGAATTTTATTATGTTGTGTTTGGCTACAAGTTTGGATAGTCCTTAATTGGATCCTTCATCCTTGACCTGCGTCAAGTGGTATCAGAGCTGGTTGATCTTGAATGTGTGGATAGATCACTGAAGGAGAGGTAGTTTGCACTAGGACCTTGGATTGAAGATGCCTCCGAGGAGAACTCAGGAGGTCTCAGAAGAGGAAGCTACATGGAGAATTCAATCTTGATGATTTTATAGCTTTGCAAAAACAAGTGCAAGATTTGCAAGAGGAATTGAGAAAGAAGAAGACTACACCAAAAGAAGATAGTGATGAGGAATCTGAGGAAGAAGATCATTTTGAAGAAGCTGTAGAAGAAGCTAGAGATCCTGAAGAGAATAGAATCCTTAAAGCTACGTCTAAAATTAGAAAAGACCTAAGATTGAAGTTTCTACATTTGTTGGAAGTCTTAGGCTAGAAGAGTTGATTGATTGGATTAACGAAATAGATGAGTACTTTGAGTATTGGTATCATCTTAAATGGAAGCAATTCCATGTTAAGAGTGTTTAGCCCTCCGAGTGACTATTTTGGGGTCATGTAAGCACCTTGATAAGGTATTTGCATGTATCTAGTTGTTCCCCCCCCTATTCTGCTTCTCTCCTCCTTATTTCCAACCTTTTATAGATAGTTTTCTCTAAGAATTTGGAGTTTCTGACTATCTGGATGGTGTCTACCTCATCCCTAACCCCAGGTCCAAATTTTTAGTTTCTAGGAATTCCAGGATGTCAGGTTTTGAAAATATTTCTTTCTCACTTCTGGGTCAACCATATTTCGGGTTTCAGAATGGTAAATCCTTAAATTGCATTTAATATAGGTATATTTCTAGGGGTTAAGGTTAATTGGGATTTAATTCTCTAATGTAGGTCTTCTCTAGAGGTTTGTGCCCTAGATCACTATAAAGGAAGCCTTCCTCTCTCATTTCAATCCATCTTATCTCATAATCTCTCAAGCTCTCAAGTGCAATCAAGAAAGCAAGAAGGAGAAGGAAAGAAAGAAACATTCATTCATCTTCAAGCCTAGCATTCAAGCATTCAAGCATTCATCAAGGAGATCCATTGTTAGCCATTGAAGGATTCAATCTCTTTGGAGCCCCCTTGAAGATTTCTCCATCCACATTCATCCAAGCCTCCTCCTATGCAAAGATACATTCAAGATTGGTGTTGAAGATCTAATGCCATTGAGTTGAGACATCTACATTCATTCTACATTCATTGGAGCATCCATACTTGTGGATTCAAGGATTCGAATCCTCTACAAGGGTTTTCAACATAAACAAGGTGAATTGTTCCATTTACTTTGTTTATTTACATTACAATTTCAATTCAATATCAAGGTTAATTCCTAAATTGGGTTTGACCAAGGCAAACCCCCCATCCAAACAACAAAAATCCCTTTTTCTTGTAGGTACAGGTGCAGGACTGTGGATTGGAGCTTGGATCTAGATACCCTTTTCGAAAAACTTTCGAGATCCACAAAAAAAATCAAAGATGACCTTCAGAATTCCAAAGTAATCTTTGACCTTTTATTGGGGTCAAACACTACCTACTGCCAGAAAGACAAAAAAAATTTGGGTTTTCTCCATCTCGACATTTCTAGTCTGAAACAGGTTGCAGAATTGCCTAAAACTATACACAGACATCAGAATCAGCATTTACCATATCTGCCCTATTTTGAGGTTAGTATTTTCCTTTTATTTATTTCAGATTTCAAGCATATACTCTTCATAGTGAAATATAAGGTTTTCTCCTTCATTCATATTCTCCATAGATTGATTCTTTTGTGCATTGACCTTTTGGTTGATCAATTTCAATCTCTCCTTTGGGAATTTGGATTTAGAAGTAGATCTCATATTTCCCCTTTTCATATCACACTATTCATTTCCGCATACTACTATTTTACCCTATTCATTTTGGTGAACTCGACTAGCTTACTCTCATTCTTTTTTTGTGTTAGATATCCCTTTATATTATCTTGTTGGTATTAGATTCTCTTTTATGTTAAATCTTGTATGCTAATTAGATTCTCTTGCTTTTCTAATTCAAAAATACAAAAAAATTTGCAAAATTTCTTTCAAAATACAAAAAAAAAATCATGCTTTATGTTTTCTTAATTTGCATTGTATTGGTTTATGAGCTTTACTACTTCTAGTCCTACTTATAATATTCCGGTTAGATGAAGTTTGTAGACTTATGGGTGCCTTTGATCCCGAGTCTTCTGCTCCTTTCCTTAGGGTCCCGGATGATAATTTGATTCTTCATGATTTCAATCCTATTATGGAGAAAAAACTCTTCTCACTCATCTCATGATGAGGGTGACACTTTAAGAGTTCCTCCTGAATAAGTCCAAAAACTTTCAAACTAAACTTGATAAAATGGGTAATTGGGCTTATTCAAGAAAACCATAATCAAGATTTTATTCAAGCTATAGAGGCTCTTAAGAAATTTCTTCATGATAGAGATCAAGGTGTTAATTCTTCTTCATGGTATTAACTCACCTCGTGCATTCAAATGTTAAACCTTTAGCTCAAGAAGCTCAAGATTTAGGGTTGATTCCTCATGTCACTAGTGTAGAACCTTCTTCTAATTCTTTACCAAGTGTTCCTACCTATACTCCTTCTTGGTGACTGTGACGGTTCCCTCTATTCCTATGAGTGTTCCTCCTATGTCCCTTCCTACATCACAACCTTCCTATCATAATGTTCCTTTTACTTATTCCAATCCGCTTCCAACTGTAGTTCCTAGTGTTCCTCAATTGTATCTTCCATTCCTGCAGCTCTTACACTTTACCTAGTGTTTCTAATGTTTCTATTCCTCCTATTTCCTCTAATGATTCAACAATCATTAGTTTGTCTCAAACTATGTCATCCTTACAACAACAACTTGCTTCTTAACTCAAAACAAGTTTAGTGTTCCTACATGTGACATGGGAATTCCTTTGTCCCGAGACATTATTCGTACTCATGTTCCTTAGCAATTCAATATGCCTCGTCTTGAGAATTACAATGGGAAAGGAGATCCCATTCATCATGTTAAAACATTTCAAATCCTTTGTAGTGATTATGCTCAATGACCATAGGATTTTAGTCAAACTGTTTGCTAGAACTTTCCATGACAAGCCTTACAATGGTATTGTTCCTTGCCTCCTTATTCTATTAATTCATTTCCACAACTTGCTAATGCCTTTATTCAATAATTTCAAACAACATTGGCCCCGCAAGTTTCTTTGACTGATTTGATGCATTGTAAACAAAGTGCTAAGGAAAAAATTGACTGAATTTATTGGTAGATTTAAGAATTTGCCATGCTCAGATTTCCTATCTTGTTCCTGATATTGATATTCAATGCATTTTTATTTCAAATTTTGCAAATTATATTAGGAGATAATATTTTGCTTACTAAATTTACCTCTTTTCAACAACTTTGTGCAGCGCTTCATCATTATCAATTACAAGTGAGTCAATTTGAGAGCACCACTCTAATGGTTCATGTTCCAGTTGATAAAAGTGATGTTGCTCTCAGTCCAAACAAATTTCAAAAATTCAACAACTATGTCAAGATAAACAAACAAGAAAATGCAGTTGCTAATCAAGTTGCTATTGCCATCTCATAATGGCCACTTCTACATCCACTACTTTTCGATTAAATCATACATTTACTCCTCTTTCTGAATCTTTACATTCTATTATGAAATAGGTTGTTAACTGCTAATATGATTACTTTATCTCCTATTCGACCTCTTTTACCTATTATGATTGCATCTAAATCTTTTGATCCTAAAGCTTTTTGTCAATATCATCGTTCGAATGGTCATGATATTGAGAAGTGTTATTCTTTAAAATATAAGGTTCAAGACTTAATTGATTCTAATGCCTTATCTATTGATAATCTTGATGGTAGTGGGAACAAATATGTCTCTCCTCCTAATCAAAACCTTCAAATCTATACAAAATCATTTACCCATGCATGATACTAATACCATTGCTCAGTCATCTTCTATAGAAATCGTGTATGATTCAAAGATGGATGATCTCAATTATGTTATTAATCAAGTGGAACATGTTGGTCAAACTGTATCTCCACCTAAACCTCAACCTCAACCTCAAGTTCAATCTCAACCTCAATCAAAACCTATGCCTAAATTGAAAATTCAACCTAAACCTCGATAACAACCTAAGAATAAAAGACCTCAGGAACTTTTGATTACCTTGATGATTCTGAGACTATTAAAGCTCCTGATGGTCCCCTTTACATTTATGCTAGGATTTCTTAGAAACCTACTCATGTTATCTTGTTGATCCCTACAATCCTTAGTCAATGTTATTACTAAAGAAAATCTTTTATGAAAAACTTGCAACGTGATTCTTATGATACATCGGATGTGTGGATTCAAACTTGTAATGGTTTTCTTATCCATCATTTTGGTTCTATTAACTTGTCGATTAAACTTTGTGGAAAAATGGTGAACACTACCTTTGTTGTTGTTCCTACTTCTGATCAGTTTCAAGTTAAGCTTGGTTTGTCATGGTTAAAATGCCATGCATGTTGTTGCTCTCACCTATCCATAAATGTCTTAAAAATTTTCATGATGAAGAAGTAAAGATGGTTAATCATAGTTTATATCAACCTTCTAGGCCTAGAGATTGTGATGGTCTTGATTTATTTTGACCTTCATTACCTAATCCATGTCCTCCTTGATCTGATAATATTTTCTGTTCATATCAAGCCTATAAGCATCATAAGATTATCAAATTAAGTGTACCTCCTATGGATCTCAATCATGGTCTTTTGCCTACACCTTCTATACCTACTTTAACTATGGCTTCTAGTTCTATTAATCAAGTTCCGACTATTGCTGATAATCCTATTGATCTTCCTAAAGAACCTGTGAAGGATCCTATGGTTGTTCCTCCTAGTTCTCAACCTACTTCAAGTAAATAAAAGTGTAATTGATCTGCTAATGAACATCGTAAGAAGCATCATGCTCAAGCTAAAGCTCGTAAATCTCTACCTTCTTCGAATAAACCTATGCATGATGTGTTAGAAGTTGTATTAATAATGATGTTAAGATGCATGATTATGATGATTCTATTTGTATCTTAGATCCTATTTTGATTAATCTAGATGAAGAAGATACTCTTGATGATGTTAATGATGAATATGAGACTATTGACATTGACATTGATTTACCTAATATGCTTTCATAACAATTGACTATTACATCTAGTGTCAAACATTGTGATTCTCAAGAGGATCCTTGTTTGTAATTGACTATCATTCCTACTATGTTAGATATAGTCCCTCTTGTGGAGTTACCCACCTTCCCTAAATGATATAGAACGAGATGGGGAGAGTAGGTGACATGCTTGATCAGCTTGTCCTTTGTGGTAGCTTTGTTGTGTGTTTGCCTATTATATTGTGCTTCTCCTGTGATGTGTTTGCTAAATGTTAATAGATTCTTTTATACGACCATTATTACTCATTTGGTGCAAGGTGATAAAGGAATCAAACCTATTGTACAATTCCTCTATCTATATCTCTATTCTTCTATATGTTATTTCATGTTATGTTGTACTTGTGCTATTTTTTGTAAATGTTTCCTTGTATAATCTGCTTGCATTCGAGGTGTGGTAGCACTGATTCTTTTTGGTCTTCCATGTCATGGTCTGAAAAGATTCTCCTTTGTATATCTTATGTGATCTTTCCTCCTTTATGATTGTAGTTTCTACTTTCTTTAGGGAATGATGTCAATTTCATTTGCAATAATATCATATATATATATTATCTTATGATCATACTGACCCCATGGCAGGTAGATCCCTTTTGTGTTCTCTATATGTTTTTGTGGTATTTCCCTTGATTTGTCTTTGTCTGGGGGCATCTTGTAGTGGAAACATAATCAGTGGAGTTGTTTATGTTTCTGTTAAAACCATTGCTCCTGTTAAAGTGTTAGTAATGACTTTAACATGGGGGCATACGCTCTACTCACTTATTGCACACACACAATTTTCAATACATATATATTATTTTTCAAGATACCTTGTCTCCCTTTTTGGATTAGTGACTAATCCTTAAGCATGGATTTATATTTCAGGATCTCTTGATCCCGCCAGTTTCAAATTTTTGATCCCTTAAGGTCAAAGGTGTCCTTAAGACTGGATCTCTTTTGCTTTTGGTTTTATTCTTATGGAATAGAATATTCCTAAGGGTGAATCCTTGATGGGTTGACTAGTGAGTAGCCACATTCACTAGGCGGTTCAATTCCATCTTTCCAGTTGCATTGTTTCCTTGTGTAGTTCACAATGCGACATAAGTTCTCATTGGGTGAGATAATCACACACACTCTCTCTCTCTAGAGATGTCTCTCTTATTAAGATCTTGGAGTCAATGAAGACTTGAGTCCCTGGGGGCTTGAGGTTTTCTTTGTCCCTTTGATTATGATAAGATTATCTTTTCATTTTGATCTCCTTTACCAAGAGTTTGCATTGAGTCCATACTCTTGCTAAAGTGGGGGCTTAATGTATCGTCTTAAATGGAAGCACTTCCATGTTAAGAGGATTTAGCCCTCTAATTGAGTGGTTTGGGGTCATGTTAAGTTCCTTGATCAGGTCTTTACATGTATCTAGTTGTTCCCCCTATTCTGCTTCTCTCCTCCTTATTTCCAACCTTTTCCAGACAGTTTTCTATGAGAATCTGGAGTTTCTGACTGTCTGGGTCAAAGATGACCTGGTAGGGCCAAGGATGACCTAGACCCTGACCTAGGTCAGGGACAACCTCTACCCTAAGATAGGGTGGTGTCTACCCCATCCCTGACCCCAGGTCCAATTTTCAGATTTCTAGGAATTCTGGGATGTCGGGTTTCAGAAATATTTCTTTTCCTGCTTTCAAGTCGGCCATTTCAAGTTTTGAAATGGTAAATCCTTAAATTACATTTAATCTAGGTATATTTCTAGGGGTTAAGGTTAATTGGGATTTCGTTCTCCAATGTCAGCCTTCTCTAGAGGTTTGTGCCCTATATCACTATAAAAGGAAGCCTTCCTCTCTCATTTCAATCCATCTTATCTCATAATATCTCAAGCGCTCAAGTGCAATCAAGAAAGCAAGAAGGAGAAGGAAAGAAAGCAAGTATTCATTCATCTTCAATCCTAGCATTCAAGCATTCAAGCATTCATCAAGGAGATCCATTGTTAGCCATTAAAGGATTCAATCTCTTTGGAGCCCCCTTGAAGATTTCTCCATCCACATTCATCCAAGCCTCCTCCTATGCAAAGATACATTCAAGATTGGTGTTGAAGATATAATGCCATTGATTTGAGACATCCTACATTCATTCTACATTCATTGGAGCATCCATACTTGTGGATTCAAGGATTCAAATCCTCCACAAGGGTTTTGAACATAAGCAAGGTGAATTGTTCCATTTACTTTGTTTATTTACATTACAATTTCAATTAAATATCAAGGTTAATTCCTAAATTGGGGTTTGACCAAGGCAATCCCCCCATCCAAACAACAAAAATCCCTTTTTCATGCAGGCACAGGTGTAGGACTACAAATCAGAGCTTGGATCTGGATACTCTTTTCGGTGAAATTTTGAGATCCATGAAAAAAATCAAAGATGATCTTCATAATTCCAAAGTAGTCTTTGACCTTTTATCAGGGTCAAACACTACCTACTACCAGAAAGACAAAAGTTTTCTAGGTTTTATCCGTCTCGGCATTTCCATTCCGGAACAGGTTGTAGAATTGCCCAAAATTGTACACAGACATCAGAAATTAGCATTTTCCAGATATGCCCTATTTTGAGGTTAGTATTTTCCTTTCATTTATTTTAGATTTCAAGCATATACTCCTAATAGTGAAATATAAGGTTTTCTCCTTCATTGATATTCTCCATAGATTGATTCTTTTGTGTATTGACCTTTTGGTTGATCAATTTGGATCTCTCCTTTGGGAATTTGGATTTAGAAGTAAATCTCATATTTCCCCTTTTCATATCACACTATTCATTTTCACATACTACTATTTTACCCTATTCAAGTATAAAGAGATAGAAGATCCTGACAAGGTTAGATTTGCAAAGACTAAACTGAAGGGTCATGCAAATATTTGGTGGAGGGAAGTTCAGTTGGAAAGAATTAGGAGAGGAAAGGAAAAGATCACTAAATGGAACCAAATGGTTGACAAGTTGAAGAAGCAATTCATTCCAGTGGATTGTGAATTAGACATGTTTAAGAAGATGCAAGCCTTGAAGAAGACTAACAAATTAGTGTATGAATATACTGAGGAGTTTTACATAATCCTGATTAGGACTGGTCATTCTAAAGCTGATAAAGAGAAGGTTGCTAGGTATGTTTATGGTTTGAGACCTAGTATTCAAGAAGAGTTACTTACTATTCGAATAACAACAATAGGAGATGCTCATTAGATGGGATTATAGATTGAAGAGAAGCTAAATCATAAGTTTGAAGGAAGACAAAACAATAGGAACTGAGGTGGTAAGACTGGTGAAACAGTTGTTGAAATTAATGTGGTAGAGAATCCTAAGAATATTGATATAGGATCTAGCAGTGGTCAAGTCACTAAGAATTTCAATAGTGGACAGAGAGGAAGGTGGAAAAATGAGTTCACCGGTACTTGTTATCAATTTGGTGAGGCAGGTCATAGAAGTTTTCAATGTCCTAAGAAAAGAGTTGCACTGACTTTTGAAGAAGACATTGAGAATGTTGTAGAGAAGGGTGAGTTCCTTATCACTAGGAGGTTGGCTACATGTGTCCAGGAACTAGTGCAAAGAAGAAATTTTTTCAGAACCAGATGTAAGTGCAAGGATAAGGTATGTAATGTTATAGTTGATGGTGGTAGTTCTGAGAACTTTGTTTCAGAAGAGATGGTTAGTAAGTTGAATTTGGAAAGAAGGAAACATCCTAATCCTTATCAGATTAGTTGGATACAAGATGTGTCTGAAGTTAGGATTGAAGAATAATGCTTGGTTAATTTTCAGATTGGATCTTATCATGATGAAATATTGTGTGATGTATTGCCTATGGATGCTTGTCATCTATTTCTCGGGAGGCCTTGGCAATTTGACAAAAATGTTTTTTTTTATGGTCGTGCAAACACCTATGTGGTTAGGCATGAAGGATCTAGGCATAAGATGTTACCTTTATAGGAGATAAGGGCTAAGGGATGTGGAGTTATCAGGTGTTGTCCTTATGAAAAACCTCAAGAGCAAAGTATTGATGAACCTATTCCTACAAAGCTTAGTTTGGAAGAGAATGAGAATGATATATCTGAAGAGTTTGTTGAGATTAAGAGGCAGATGGTCTCTTTGATAGAATTAGTACAGTAGGTAATGACATTTGTGACACAAATAGATGCAGGTGATACCAAGTTGATTGAAGAATCCAGAGAGGATGGGGTTTATCGAGATAGATGTGGTCGGTAGTGGAAAGAATGATCAGAGTCAGTTATTATCAGTTGCAGACAAAAAAGATAAGAGAAGTGGGAAGTAGGAAAACTTGCTACAAGAGACAATAGATGAAGTAAAGACAACTTGAAATGAAGGAAAAGAGGAGATATGGGTTAAGAACAGATATGGCATACCTGTTATGATTCCCTTAAGGTATTCTTGATTTCCTTATGAGAAAATCTTCTTTACCTAGGGTGTCTGATGTAGGAGAATCCTAGGATTCTTGGCAATCCTGTATCAACCAAAAATATGTTTGTTTTGAAAGGTAGATTGGTAGTTTTGATCTTAGTTGGTGGAGTATTTTCTTGGTTTTGGTGTTTGGTTTCTCGGTTTATGTGGTTACCAAGGTGCTCAGTCTCTAAAGAACGCTCAGTAATTGAAGGCATCGATTTCTTCTGGTGCCCGACGATGACTGCATTACTCAGTGATGCTTGGTGTGGTCGGTTCACTAGCGCTCAGTTATTTCTTTTTTGCTTGATGTTTGGTTACCGATGGGTCTTAGTGTTGCTTATTGGCAATCAGTGTTCTTGCAGACCGACTTGGTTATTTGGATGAATAGGCTTGGCCGACTGATGAATTTAATTTGGGTCACATTCCTCGAGTTATGGACTAACCATTGGATGTGTGGGGACCTAGATCTAGCATGTTGCATTCTCCTATGTGGATCTGGAGGCCAACATGGATAATTCAATTATTGTAAGGCTATTTGAGAGCTGACCATGTTTTGTATCTAATATTTGTATATTTGGAAGCTGACTTGTGGTTGGGAATTAGTATTTAAGTAGATGTTTGGGTAGTTGTTTGGAGATCAATGAGAGTTGGTTGAGAGATCTGGAGTTGGATCTAGAAAGATAGTAGATTTAGTATCTTGTGAGCTTGGGCGCAAGAGGATTTCTTGGTGGCCTCCGTGCACAAGTTTAGATCTTCCTTGGTGAGCCTACCAGTGTCCTATCATGTTACAGACCTGGACTAGTTGGGAGATGTATTGGATCATGTGTGATCTTGTAGAACTATTATTGCTTTGTAATTGGTCGTAACCAGGAAGGCCTTACATCCCAACACATTGCATGTAATTAGTTGTTGATGAATAAATATACTTTTCTTCTTTCAGATTTGGTGTTATTGTTGTTGAATTTTGATGTGTTGTGGTTTGGCTACAAGTTTGGACAGTCCTTAATTGGATCCTCCATCCTTGACTGCATCAAAAGTGGTGTGCACCTTCTCATAACCTAGGCCCTTGAACCCCTTTGGAGACTCATTAATTAATCTCACCATTTTTTTCCAATACGGTCAGCGAACAACATTAAACGCCAATCCACATGCATAGATGCATCTCGCTATGGCTTCCTCAGTAATGTCCTAGCTTCATTTTGAAATGATGTTTCCAAGTGCCCCATTTCTCTCTTCTATACAATTAGTTCTTGAGGACCACACAAGAATGGATGGCCCTCTGCGGGTGGCTCATTAGGAGTGGAAGTTGAAGACATAGATGATATTTTTGTTTTTTTCCTAGCATTTTGCAAAGGATGAGAACTTGACCTCCTAGCTGCTTCGTATGCTTGTTTTTGCTCTTGAATATATTTGTTCACAATGTGGTTTGGAAGAAGGGTTTTAGGTAGTACCCCATTAAATCTTGGTCTCCCTATATAAAATTTAATGCCACGTTGAGGAATAAAGCACAAATGTGCTTTCACTCTATTGTAAGAGCTACTAGATTCCTCTTTGCAATGGCAGAAAATCCACACATAACCTCCTTCACCTAGCATTGGTTTAACCATTTCCACATATTTCCATAGTGGAGAGCGTCTGTCTATTTTGAAGAAGGAATTTTTGGTGCTAGAAGCACTTGCAGCCATTCTTTGAGTCTGAATGATGAATCAGAATCTATAAAAAACAAACAAATCAAATATTAATATAAATTTAAAATAGTTACAAGAGAAGGATGTGTGTAGAAATACCTCATTGCATGGTATAAAATTTAAAATTTTTAAGTTAGAGTTTTAGCCTTTTCAATGGTATAACAGACTTGTTAAAATTTATCTTTTTATCTTAGATGACTGTCATGTGTGTAGTTTCAAAATAAACATTTGTTGATGATACATCTATTTGCTTTAATTGAAAATTCCATTTCGGATGTAGTTATTGTTAATATATTACAAGTGTGTCTAATATTAATGTAGGAGGTTGTCATTGTAAAAATATTTTAAGAGGGCAATTTACAAGAAAATATGTTTCATCCTACACTAGGTTGTGACTGTAAATATATGTTAAACATTTGTAAATATTTACAGTCACAACCTAGTGTAGGATGAAACATATTTTCTTGTAAATTTCCCTCTTACATTATTTTTATAATGAGAACCTCCTACACTATCAGTCTAAATAAACCACACTCCCTACCAGATTAAACTCTATCTTGATTAAACTCTTTAAACAAAGCATAGTCTAAATTAAACTCTATCTTATATAAAGCACACTCCCTAGCAGATTAAACACATGATTGAGAAATACCTCTTTCCTTGCACGGTAGTGGAAGGAGCTCACGCTAGTGGAAGGAGCTCATGGTAGTGGAAGGAAGGAGCTCATGGGCTCATGGCAGTGGAAGGAAGGAGCTTAAACAATAAAAGAATGAAACAGGATAGTGGCAATAGAAACAATGAAAGTAGTGGAGCTTAAACAATAAAACATGATAGCGTTCAGAACTTTAGGGTTTAAAAATTTAAAACAATAAAAAAAACAATTTAAAAAATTAAAAAATTGTGTTGAAAGTCAAATTCGAAAAAAGTCAGTTAAAATTCGGCCCGGGTTCGCTTGCTGAATTCCAAATTCGTTGGAAAATGTCTTAAATTCGGCCAAGGTTTATTTTTACAAATTTTTGGTGAATTACACAGAGAAAATTAGAATTCGTAATGAATTCGAATACTCACTGAACCAAATGCCAAATTTGGGATAACTTGGACGAATATGGCAACTTAGTATAATTGCATAAGATGTTGACGTGTGTCTTAAACCTATGTTATCAAATAACCATTTAGAACAAGTATGAAAGGACCTAGGACATAAGAAGTAAATGAGACACATGACCCCGTTATAATAACTTCTAGAAAAGACAAATAAACCTAAGCCTAGATTTAATATGATTAGAGCATGGATCGGAAGATACAATGGCAGAGTCTAGGGTTTGGTCACAGTAATGGTGGTCGCTCCCAAAATAGGAATTGGAATCAAGGGTCTCAGAATGGTCGAGCCCCCTTAGGAAGACATAAGGGTTTTGATTATGGGGATAGAAAAATGTCATTTCGGCCTTTTAACCAATGATGCCTTCCATGGGTCTCCACAGGCAATGCCCCTGGAGGGAATCATTTCAATTATGAAAATAATCAGGAGGAGGAGCTTTTTCGACATAGGCATAAAGGAAATGAAAAGGAGAATCAACCTCACCTTTACCTTAACAACCCTTGGTGGTAATGTGGATTTCAGACCAGTTGCCCAAAAATTTTGGAGACCAAAGATTGTTGAACGACAAGAATAGAATTGAAATGTTGAACCATCAAGGATACATTGCACATCGGTAGGCTTGGAAGTCTCCAATCCTTCTATGATGGAATCGATAAGTTTTTTAAAGGACCGTGCCTTTTTTCTGAAGTGGGGCGGGGAATGGCCGGTGGTTAGAAAAGTCAAATCATGGTGTGATAAACAATGGGGGTCTATTAGTAGCTTTAAGATCCTAGAAAATGGTTTTGTAATGATTACAGTGGAAAGTGCTCAGGATAGGAACTGGATTTCAAACAGTGGCCCCTATTTTTTATAAGGGAAAGGTTTTTTTCTCAAGCAATGGGAACCCAATTATGACCCAACAAATGAAAACATTCATACCTATCCCATTTGGGTGGGTCTTAGAAATTTACCTCAGGAATATTGGAATGAAGAGTCTTATAGACTTATAGGGGATAAGCTTGGTAAATTTGTGAAGGTAGTGGAGATGGTCGATAAGATCTCCCTTCAAATGTTTCCATAGATATGCATTCAATAGAATGCTAGTCACCCTTTACCGGAAATGCTTGAACTGATTTTAACAAAAGGGAGATGGAGACAAGCTTTATCTTTTGAAGAGGAGCTTATGGTTTGTGAATTTTTTTTAAGCAAGGATCATGAATCCAAAGAGTTCTCTGCATCATAATAGGTTAAAGGAAAAGATTTGGCTGAGGCTTTGTTATACTTATTACAATGAGTGATGCTACTTTCAGAGGCAATAGTTGTGAAGAAGGAGGTGTATGTTGGAAATTTGACTATATAGTGTTGTCATCCTGGCAACAAAGTCATATAGTGTTTTGGAATCAATGCACATCATCGGAAGATCAGAAGTTGGCTAAGTACAAAAGACTGGACAGTTAACAAAGCACCAGTAGTTCAGAGCATCAGCGCATGTGCATATGACTAAGTTATGGTATGCACCCTAGAAGATAAGATGGTAAGAGTATATTCATGCTTAGTCTAAGAGCACATGATCAGAAGATTCAATATGACAAAGATACAAACAATTCCAGTTACACAAACAGTGAATGCCAGAACATAACAGTATATGAAGCTAACTGTTGGAAATTTGTTTAATGATGATAAAATTGTTTTGTAAAGGCTATGCACCTATTTTAATTAGGTTGTAGACATGTAATTAACTTTTTTGTAAACACGCTTGAGCCAATTCAATTGGAAGCGTTGTATGTAATCGGTTATAGGCTGACCTAGTTAATTGTTTTGGTATTGTGCATATAAATATGAGATGCGCCCTTTGTAATTAGAAGGGATGTTGAAATAGAGTTGACACAAGTAGAGTAGAAGTGTGCAAAGAGTTGATAAGATGTATTAGAGCTTTTCAAGAGGTCAAAGCATCAGTGCATCAAAGGAACTGATCAGACAAGCAGTGTCACAGTGCTAATTCATCCAGCAGATATAGTGTGTATCTGAGATCAGAAGGTTGTAGCCTTCACCATTTGAGCAGTGAGCTTAAGGATAGTGTGTCCCCACCCCTAATAGGGTTATTGTAAAAGAATCCTAATAGGGTCTAACCCTTGACAAGGTCACTGTACTAAATACATTGTAAAGACAACTCCTAACAGGGTTAAGGATCTTCTAACAAGGATCATAAGACACTAGTACAGATTATTAGTGGGTGTCAATTCCCACTAGGATTTTTACCTATTTGGGTTTCCCTGTAACCATATTGGTGTTATGTGTTGTGTTCATCTATCTTGTTTATGTTAATGTTCATTTTAGTTTTTAAGCATTCAAGTTAAGTTTAAAGAGTAAAGAAAAAAGATTGAATATAGTGAACACTGATTCACCCCCCCTCTTATTGTTCCCATTCCTAACAACTGGTATCAGAGCTCTAGTCCTCAGCAAATAAGTTTAACCACTTGAGGAGATCATGGACAAGATAGAAATAAAACATTTGAAAAGAAATCTTGAAACTTCTCTTGAAGACACCACAGATGCTAAAGAGACTAGAAGTCAGACTAAAGATAATGTTGAGCCATCAAAAGATGAGTGCAAGCCAATAAACTAAACTTGTTATGCATGTAACAAGCATGGACATATAGCAAGGAATTGTAAAGAGGTAAGACCTTTTAATGGTTACTGTTATTCATGCAATAAATTTGGTCATAGAGCTATGAATTGTAAGACAAGTCAGAAGAACAAGACTCAGCATAATCAGAGAAATCAAAATCAGCCAAATATAAGAAGTTCTCAGAATGTTACATGTCAGATATGTAACTATAATGGTCACTCATAGATAGACAATGTAAAATGGTAACCCATATCAATGCGTCAAGGAATCTAAGGCCTCCAGTTATTTGTCACTCATGTAACAAGGCTGGACACATCTCAAAGTTCTGTAGATCAAGAACGCAAAGTCAGGAAAGCCCTAAAAAACTAGAAGAATCAATACTAGATACCGAAGGAGAAGTAAAGTTTGTGAAAGCTTCAGAAGATGTGAGCTTGATTTGGTAAGAGGAAAAGAAGGAAAAGGTTGATGAGAATGTATTGGATGCATCCACAGTGTACGCACCCTCTACATCTGGATGAATGGCCCTCAGGGTCATAGGGGGAGATAATTTAGCTCTAAACCCCTGCACAACCAGTATACTCACCATCAGATTATGAAACTTTGGATTTGACCTTTTGGAGACTAGCAGAACCTATGTGCAAGAGTGCACTAGTTGATTTATAGCAGAATAAAAGTTGGAGAATTTCAATGAAAGTCTGGTTTATGCGACAAGTTTTAATGGTAGAATTTTTACTTTAAAGTACATAGAAGCTTGCAGATCACTCATTGCATTCAAGTTCAAAGCGATTGAAGAGCACAAAAGCCCTAGCAGTTGATTGTAAAGGATTGTAGACTGATTCACCAACAACAAAGTATGTTTGATCAGTTGTGGAAGCCCTAATCCGTCGCACCAATTCAGAAGTTCTTGGAAACCATTAGGAAAGCAATATACAAGTAAGTGATGGCTACTCCTATTGTATTTGATGTTGCGGAGAAGAAAAGATATGTGTTTAAGAGGAACTTTTTCAAATCTACATTGGATGACCTAGAAGGGGCATTCTCCCGCACTCCTATGGGTGTTATGCATGTCAAAGACATTTGTGCATACATATATTGTAAGGAGCCTGTAGGACTTGACAAGATAAGAGTGCACTTAGAAACCATGATGAAACCTAATAAAACCTTCCTGGATGACTATGCAAAGTTTGAAAACCACCTGATAATTGAATATGCTACTGCATATGAGTTCTATAAGTCTAAATGGATAAAAATTCTACTTAGAAAGATTCATGATGACCTATTCTAGATAGGTGAAGTGTTGGTTAGGATTATAGGAGACCTAATCCATGAGATGATAGGTCTTTCTAAGAAAGGTGTCATTCTACCAGCAGGCAGGGATGTGAGAAAACTTGTTGAGAAAACATGCAAATCTAGAAGTGATAGGCATGGAATGACTATAGATCATATAGAAGAAAATGACATCAAATTGATGTCTATGATACTAGGGTATAGGTTTCAATACATCAACAGAGTGAATAGTGTGTCAGCGGCCACAATTCTTGCAACAATAAGACTTGTGAGAGAAAATGGAGAGTTTAATCTATATGAGATCCTACACACACAAATGATAGACAACATCAAAGCCATTAAACATGACAAGACCAAAATATTCAGGTTTGGGTCTTTGATCATATACATGTACTTCCACATTCTTGGAAAAGTGTAAGATTTATATTTAGACAAGAGTTTGCCTACAATGCCACATATATCATTTAAGGCAACTACTGAGAGTATACTAAAAGGCTACATGACACTGGAATTGAAAACATTTAGGCCCAAAATGCAAATGAGATACAGGATTCCAGAAAGCATTGTTGAAAAGTACAAAGATAGCATTTGCTTTATGGTAGAAACTGATGTAACATGTATGGAAGCAATTGAACCAAGGACAAAGTGGATTCATCCACTTGGATATGAGGTTGAGGATTCAATCCTAGAGGCATATGCTAAAGTACTATTTTCTGCACCTAAGGACCCTAATGAGCCAAGATGGGGGACTAATGAAGAGAAAACAAGAGAAGTTGATGTAGTCTTAAACATCGCAGCAACTAAAAGAAAAGTAGCCAAGGTTACTTCTGAAATATTGAAGATTCATGGAGTAACACAAGAAGACCTTGACAAAGCAAGATAAGAAAATATTTCTTTGGGGATTGAGAGTGCATCCATAGTAGAAACAAAGTTTGATGATCCTAAGTTGAACAAGATCAAGATTGAGAAGATTGATGATCAAAAGGATAAACATGACAAAAATAATATTACCACTCCTATGCCCATTGTTACAATTTACATTGAGACCATAGATGCATCTCCCAAGATGCCTAAGAGAATAAAACAAACTGCTACAAGCCACCCTTTAGCTAGAGCCACAAGAAGTAGAGTGAAAAATGTGCAACCACCTCTGGAAGTAGGATTCCTACCAAGTATTCAAGTGTTAAGGATTAGAGTAGTAGAAGAAGGAAGGATAGATTAGATAGCCAAGTTTTATGGAAAATACCATGAAATTGATAAATCAAAGATTCATGAGATATTGATCAAACACATGATAAAATTTAAGAAGACAATTCTTGAATTGAAGACAGTTATCCCAAATAAGGTATGGGAGATTTTGGATACCTTGAAGAGACAAGCCACTGAAGAAGATTTCAGAATCAGAGAACAAACACTGGATTACAATCTTCTAGTATTTTCTATTGAAGAAAAGACACTATTACTAAGTTTGGTAAAACCGCACTTAAGGACAAAGATGAGAACGTTACACATCATGAACAAAGATTATGAACTGGTGACAAAAGAAACAGAGAAAGCCTTTGAAAAGGTATTCTTAGAACAACACATGAAACCTTCATCTATGCCCATCACTCAAACATCTTATGAGAAGGAAAAAGCAGCAAATATCACTAATGTACTAGTGATAGGTCCTTAGGACTCAGCGCCTGTAGTTGGAACACCCACAGAGGTAGAGAAGCCTACGCCCATGGCAGAAGCACATATGGATGATACAATCTTTATTGACAATGTTGAGATTGCAATGGTGGCCTTAGATATTGATTCGAATAAATTTGAAGAAGCTTTTTTAAGCACTCAAGAGGCTAAGAATCTATGTGGTAACACTCCTCTCAATAAAAAAGAACAAGTATTGATTGAGGACATAACAGATGAAAAAGAAGAAAAAGAAACAGAAAAAGAGGAAGAAAAGATAGAAGAAGAAAAAGAAAAGGAAGCAAAAAAAGAGAAAGGAGAAGTAGAGATGAAAGACAGTAAGCAAAAAATGAGCCATCTATTGAAATGACAATCAAAGTAAAGCAAGAAGTAGTGGATAGCAATCTTATCACTCCTTCTGTATCATTGTTGTCAAGATTGACACCAAACTCCACTAGTCTGGATTCTTGGGGAGAAGAAGACCTAATCAAGATCAGTATCTTAGCTATGGAGAAGGCCAAAGAGAAACAAGTAATGAGGAATCCCCTATTTGTTGAGTCAGTGAACATCTTGAACAACCTACTACCTTCAGACAAGAAAGTGTCTAAGGTACATCTAGTGGATGATGTGAGCACAATTCTTTCAAATTTTAAGCCAATTTTCTTCTAACTTGGAAGAATCTGCATCTTTGGTTGCAGAAGAAAAGTAAATGAAGAAGAGGCTTAGTGAATTAGTCAGTAACTTTGCACTTGACCTAAGTTCACTCAAGGTTGGTCAAGCATCCTTAAAAGAGTGTGCAACAAATGGCAGGAAGATCATTGCAGATTGTATGGACCAAGACAAGCTAACTATTCATCATTTCAAGAAGATACAGGAGGTAGAAGCAATGATAGAACAAGTACAAAAATCAGTAGAAGACCCCTCCAGTGATGTAAATATGTGTAATAATATATATCAAGGGAAAATTGACAAGATTGAAAGAGCGGAAAATGAGATGTCTAAAATAAGGGTAAGGCAAACACAGCTAAGGAATGCTCTTGCGCCCACCCTAGATGTGCTCAATTAGAATATCAAGGAGATTGATGCCACCATGGTGACATATGAACAAGTTCCTAGCTTAGATTTGGAGAAGATGGAGAAACTGAATTATGCATTATGTCCCCATCTCCAAACAATCAATGCACTTATTACATTCTAGAAGCAAGAGATCCACAAGTTGCATATAGCATATCCGGATGTACTTTCCCTGTAAGTACTTGTAGAGATTCAATTTTTAGCACCTTTTTCATTAATGTCAAAGGGGGAGCATGTATAGAATATGGAGTTATAGATATGTAAAGATGTATAGTAATAAGACTAAGGGAGATATAAGTTAGAGTTTTTGTATAAGAGGACAAATAGTAACTTTGCCATATTCCTTTGTTGCCATCAATGACAAAGGGGGAGATTGTTGGCAAGTTGACTATATAGTGTTTTCATCATGGCAACAAAGTCATATAGTGTTTTGGAATCAGTGCACATCATCAAAAGATTAGAAATTGGCTAAGTACAAAAGATTGGACAGTTAACAAAGCACCAGTAGTTTAGAGCATCAGCGCACATGTGTATGACCGAGTTATGGTATGCACCCTAGAAGATAAGATGGTAAGAGTATATTCATGCTTATTCTAAGAGCACATGATCAAAAGATTTAGTATGAAAAAGATACAGACAGTTCAAGTTACACAGACAGTGAATGCTAGAACAGAACAATATATGCAGCCGACTGTTGGAAATTTGTTTAGCGATGATAAAATTGTTTTGTAAAGGCTATGCACCTATTGTAATTAGGTTGTAGACATGTAATTAACTTTATTTGTAAACACACTTGAGACAATTCAATTGGAAGCATTGTATGTAATCAATTATAGGCCGAGCTAGTTAATTCTTTTGGTAGTGCATATAAATATGAGATGCTCCCTTTGTAATTAGAAAGGATGTTGAAATAGAGTTGGGACAAGAAAAGAACAAGTGTGTAAAGAGTTGATAAGATGTATTAGAGCTTTGCAAGAGGTCAAAGCATTAGTGCATCAAAGGAACTGATCAGACAAGCAGTGTCACAGTGCCAGTTCATCCAGCAGATATAGTGTGTATCTGAGATCAGAAGGTTGTAGCCTTCACCATTTGAGTAGTGAGCTCTAGGACAGTGTGTCCCCACCCCTAATAGGGTTATTGTAAAAGACTCCTAATAGGGTCCAACCCTTGACAAGGTCACTGTACTAAATACATTATAAAGACAACTCCTAATAGGGTTAAGGATCTTCTAACAAGGATCATAAGACACTAGTACAGATTATTAGTGGGTGTCAATTCCCACCAGGGTTTTTACCTATTTGGGTTTCCCCATAACCATATTGGTGTTATGTGTTGTGTTCATCTATCTTGTTTATGTTAATGTTCATTTCAGTTCTTAAGCATTCAAGTTAAGTTTAAAGAGTAAAGAAAAAAAGATTGAATATAGTGAACACTGCTTCGCCCCACACCCCCCCCCCCCTCTCTCAGTGTTCCAAATCCTAACAGTGTCTTGCAGAGATCATCTAGCTATGACAGTGACATGGAAGTGTGAAACCATTTCAGATAGTAGTTGGAATGGGATTTAAAGTTGTGCCTCAGGATGGTCCCTGGGAAATATGGAGTCCTCATTTCAAGGGACATGTGAAAAGACCCATGGGGCTAACTTAAAGGATCTTGATAGATCCATAGAACCCCCTTTTTAGACTGCATAGATAATAATGGTTTCAACTTGGTTGGTTTAAAACCCCAGGAGGTCTTTCCTTTCTTAGCATGTGGACAAAAGGTAACTCAAGAATGCATAGACGGATTGTCAACTGATGACTCTTTGGTGAAGCTTTTAGCTAAGCCTTTAGCTAGGGCAGAGGATTTGGGACAAGGTGGTAGGATGGAAAAACCAGCTAGGGAGGCAATGATATCTCAGGGTCTGCTTTTAGGTTCTGGTTTAGGAGCAATGGAGGTGGAAGAAAATAATGATGGGCCTTTGGATAGCATTTTTAAGGATATCCAAATTTCTCCTATTAGGAATTTAGAGTCTTCTTTTAATTCTGAGCAAGATTCTAGTGATGGGACATTAGATTCAGACTTGAAGGATGATTTGGAGGATGATGTAGGTGACAACTTTCTAGGCCTGGAGGTTGATCATATTATTGCTAAGAGACGTATCATCTCTCAAATAGATGCTAAAATTTGAAAAGTCAAAGTGGGTGAGCAAAAGAAGCGTGGATGAAAGTCAAATAAGTCTTTGATTCAAGTAGTGGGCAGCATGGTAGGTCAAAGCAAACTAAGATTAGGAAGAGGCTATGTCTCTTCCCAAAATCCATGAGGCTTCTTTCATGGAATGTAAGCAGTTGCAATGCCTCTGACAAGATTCACTTGATCAAGTGAGAATTGATTTAGTTTTTCTACAAGAGACTAAGATTAAGCATGAAGGTTTAGATAGCATGGTTAAATGTTTTAGTAGAGGGAAAAGTTCTTGGGAGCTAGCCTTTGGGGGATTAGGGGTGTTGTGGAAAGAGGACTCTATGGAGGTTGTTGTTATGCAACAGGATCAGCACTAGCAATGGTGTAAGGTTAGGTCAAAACAGTTGCGGGCAAGTTTTAATCTAATTAATGTTTATGGACCTATTCAGGATTGTGAGAAAAGAAAGGTGTGGAGGTTTCTCTCTGAGTTGTTAGCACTAAAGGATGAGATTGTTTTATTGGGAGGGGATTTTGATGCAATCCTTAATCCTACAGAAAAATGTGGGGGAAGAGGATGGATGATCATGAGTCAAGCAAATTACAATAAGTTTGTAATGGAGAATGGTCTGTTGGACATTCCTTTCAAGAAATGAGAATTTACTTGGAAAAATTGTAGGGTGGGTTTTGTTCATATTGTAGAGAAATTGGACCATTTTCTGATGGCTGGGGACTAGGCTAATTTTAGATGGACCTGTGAAGTTGATATTCTCCCTATTCATGGCTCAGACCATTTCCCAATTGGTCTACACTTATAGGAAGACTCCTCACTTGAAAGATGCCCTTTCAAATTTGAAGCTATGTGGTTACGAGCGGATGGTTTCAGAGAGCTGGTAAAACAATGGTGGCATGCATCCCTTTTGATTGAAGGTAATAAAGCCTTTTCCTTCAAAAAATTATAGTTTTTGAAAGAACAACTTAAGATTTGGAATAGGGTACATTTTCAAAATATTTTTACTCAAAAAATGAGTTTGGAGGACTCTCTGAAAGAGCTAAATGAAAATATTATTGCTCAAGGTATGGTGGAGGATGATTTTGAATAGGAAAAGTCACCAAGTAAGGAATATGCTGAGGTTTTGGCTAAGGAGGAAACATTTTGCAGACATAAGTCTAGGGAGACCGTAACACTAAGTTTTTTCACAACTTATTAAAGGTGCGAAGAGCTCATAACAAAATCTTCTCCATAAAAATTAGAGAGGGCATTTTGATACATAACCCATCAGAGATCAATAAGGCAGCCATAGATTTTTTCACCTCTAGTGGGCAAGGAGGATTTGCTAATAACATTGAGGAGGAGGAGGTGTTACGATGTATTCCAAAGTCTATCTCTGAGTCACAGAATAAAATGTTAACTGAAAAGGTGTCCTTGGAGGAGGTAAGAAGGCTTTGTGGGGTTTGGGTAGAGATAAGGCGCCAGGGCCAGATGATTTCCTGCTCTTTTCTTTTAGTCCTTTTGGGATCTACTTGCAAAGGACATATGGGATGTGGTAGAGGAATCTCGAAAAGGAGGGTTTGTTCTAAAAGATTTAAACAACACCTTTATTGCTCTTATCCCAAAAAAAGATGTGGTAGTGTCTTTTGATGATTTTAGACCCATAGCCCTTTGTAATACCTTATACAAAATTATTTCTAAAGTGATGGCTAATAGGCTGAAGAAGGTCTTGAATGATATAATCTCAACGGAGCAGAGTGGGTTTTCCCCAGGCCGTTCTATTTATGAGGGAGTCATAATAGCTCATGAAATGATTCACTCAATTAGAATAAACAAATTGGAAAAAAATGATGGTTAAATTGGATATCAAAATGGCTTATGATGAGGTGGACAGGGAGTTTCTGATTAAGGTGTTAAGAAGGTTTGGTTTTGACTCACACTAGGTGATGTGGGTGAGCAGTTACATAAATACCCCATAGTTTTTTGTTTTGGTAAATGGGAGACCCCAAGGTTTTTTTGTATTAACAAAAGGAATAAGGCAAGGTGACCCCCTTTCACCCTTCCTATTTATTATAATGGCAGAGGTTTTAGGAAGGCTCATATCATGCAAACGGGTGGAAGGTTCTTGGTGTGAGGTTAAGGTGGCTAAGGGGATAGAGGTAGTCTCTCACCTCTAGTTTGTTGATGATACCTTTCTTGTAGGGGAAGCATCTAAACAAGAAGCTAGAATCATGAAAAAAACTCTTGATGTTTATGGCAGGGTTTCAGGGCAGGTAATCAATTGGAATAAATCAAAGGTTTTTTTCTTTAACACCCCTTAATGTGTGCAAAGATCAATTTGTAGGATTTTGAACATTAGAAAGGGCTCTTTACTAGGTAGGTATCTGGGGATTCCTCTGTTTCAAGGTAGAAACAAGGTTGAATTCTGGAAAGATCTTATGTTGAAATGCTTGAGGTGGATGGAAGGTTGGAAAGGTCAATGGCTTACATTAGCTGGGCACATTCTAATGTTAAAATCTATGGTATTAGTTGTTCCTATTTTTTCAATGATGTGTTTAAACATTCCTAAAAAAGTGGTAAATATGATTGAACAAAAGATGAGGAAATTTTTTTGGAATGGGACAAGGGAAATGGATAAATTACCCTTGCTAGCTTGGAAGAAGATTTGTAGGCCAAAGGAATATGGTGGAGCAAGTATAAGAGATTGGAATATGATGAATATTGCCTTAGGAGAAAATTTAGTGTGGTAGGTGCACAAATGCTCAGATGAGTTATGGGTCAGGATCCTTAGAGAAAAATATCTAGATTCAGGAAATAATGAGTAGATTTTAACAATCAAAAACCCCTGGTAGGTTCGACAATCTGGAATTTTTTATTATCTTACAAGCATGTCATTACCAACCATATTTCTTGGCATGTGAGTAATGGCTTAAAGGCTCACTTCTGGGTGGACTCATGGAATGGCTATCTAGTCCTTAGAGATGACATTAGATATAGAGATCTTGAGAGAGTTTTATGTGAAAGTTGGGGGTCGAGAGTGGAAAATTATTTGGAGTGGCGAGAGGCTCCTATGGGAGGGGTGTGGCACTAGAAATGTGCAAATTGGGATGGTTTAACAGCACATCAACAACTTTTTTTAAGTGAGATTTTCAATAGAAGGGAAGTGTGCAGTTGGAGTGCGAGGACTCAGTTTTTTTGGTGTAGATCCTCTTCAGGGGATTATTCAGTAAAATTGGGATATAATATGGTCTTGAATGAGGATGGAGATGGTTTCAAGGTAGGATATCTATGCTGGAGTAAGGACTACCTTCTCAAAGCAGGATCCTTTGCATGGTTGGTTGTTCAAGGAAGAATTCTTACAGGAGAAAGACGTAAGAGTTTGGGTTTTTGTGTACCAATGAAATGTGTTTTGTGTGGCAGCTAGGAGGAATCGGTAGACCACCTCCTTTAGAACTGTCTGACCATTGTAGAGTGTTGGAATATGGTGCAAAAGAAATTGAATTGGCATGGCCCTTGGATGCCAAATGTTAAAGATTTTTTTGGAAGCGGGCCTAGAGTAAAAATGAAATATGTGTTATCCAGTCTATGGGTAATTAGTCCTTTGATTGTAGTTTGGGAGATCTGGAAAGAAAGGAATAGAAGGATTTTTCAGGAGCAAGAGGAACCTCTGGAGAGGTTATTATGGAGGATTAATCATGTAATATCAAAGGTAATGAATGCAACACTTATAAGGAAATCTTCTACAAAGCTTATGTTCACTAAAGAAGATAGTCGATTACAAAGGAACTAGCCAAACATTAATTTAAGATATGCACATTTTAGTAAGGTGGAGGGAGATAGAGCGGTGGAAAAAGAGGTGGCCAGATGGTGTGCCCCTAAGCTAGGTTGGGTTAAAGAAAATTTTGATAGGGCGGCAAAGGGGAATCTGGGTCCCTCTGGTGCGGGGGTCATCCTCACAAATCATGAAGGAATGACTATTTCCTTTGGTGCAAAGAGATTGGTGGAGGGAACAAACAATCTGGCAGAAGTTAAAGTGGCTCTGTGGGTGGTAGAATGTGTGAAGTTTATGGGTGTCACCAAATTACACTTAGAGGGATACTCTTTAGTGATTATTGAAGCTATTAGATAGAGTAAGGTGAAGGCATGGCATTTAAATAACTTTATAAAGTCAATAAATTCATTGCTCACCAAGTTTGAAGATTTCATGGTTAGCCATACTAATGGAGAAGGGAATGGTGAGGCAGATATGCTCTGAAAATGGGCAACAGGTTTTGAAACAGTAGGGGAGTATTTTTTTGAAAATTGTGACCGATGGGTTTTTTTAAAGGAAAGTTCTCCGTTTATGGAACCAAAATTTTGCATGTAACTAACTTGTTATAGTTACCTTTTTCTAGTTATAAAAGGATGGAAATTTTGTTTTGATGACGTGTGGAGAGGGTGATGTCATTAAAATGATGTGAAATCCTACAAAGAGATGAAATCAGCAGCGCTAGTGTTGGTGTGATGGTTTTATTTTTGAGACAGGTGAATTGAATGCTCATCTGTGTGAAACTCTTTAAAAACGACGTGAGGGGTGAGGGTTTATTCACCATAGAAGGCATTTTGAAAGTGAAAGTTCTCAATCATGGATCCAACCTTTACTTTCAAAACAAGGAAATAATAGAAAGTGCTCTTCGAACTAGTTGCAGACCAAAGGTTAAAATGACTACTAAATTGTCTTGTTCCGGGTGTGATAAAAGTGGTACAAAGAACATTGGGGTCTTTATTTTAGGAGGCTCAACACCATTGGAAGGTGAATGTAGATATCACTACAATGATAATGGTGTGGGGTTTAGAGTTAAATGACAATGTGGACATGGTGAAATGAGTGATGGAATCTTTGTTCCCAAAAGATTTGGTGGTTGGTTTGGACTCGCTGCTGGAATGGGCATTTTCAGGGCTTGGTTTTGACTATAGCGAGTGCTTTGAAGATGTGGAGAAAGGACGGATGAAGGGGAATTTTTCCTTTTTATGGTGGCCAACGCATGTGGACAAGGATGTCTATAAGGCCGAAATTACATAGGAATGGGAAAAATTGAAGGTGGAAATCTGAGAGTATGAGCAATTTGGTGCGTGATAAGTGCTTGGTTTCCTTCTCTCACATCCTCGTAGGAGACACTTGGAAATTCTACACCAACATGGGTGAGTGGTAAGAATTGTTAGAGCATAGCTATTGATGATGCAGGAATGTTGAATTGTGTTTGGAACTACTGGTGGTGTGTTTTGAAGTTTGATGGTGGACGCCTTTAGTGAAGGGAATGCGTAAAGGATGAGCCTGTTAGATGTTGTTGTTGGTTTTGTTGTTGAATGGTTATAAAATAGGAGAGACTAAGATGTTTATTGCTCTTGGATATTGGGTTGGTCTCTTTTGGGTAGTCGTGGGCTGCATTTTGGTGTTTTAGCTGTCTAGATGGGTGGGGGGTTGTTCCTGTTAGATACCTATTATTAATGGGTTGTTTAGTATGGATAGGTTTTTGTCAAATGGTGAGATGTTCAATATGGAAGTTTGTATGGTAGTCAAGGCTAAAGTATATGCCTCTTTGTAATTTCTTACTCTTTTAATAAATATAATCTACCTATTATAGATATAAAAAAAACTTCTAGAAAAGACTTCTAGGATCTAAGTTAAGTTGTGAATAGGTCCACAGTAAGCAATTAATTAGAAGATGACCTTATTCACTATAACACTCCCCCTAAAGTGAAACTTAGGAAGGAACAAAACCAATGCAAGAATGCAAGATGGTTCTTGAATAGGAGGCCATTTTAGGCATCAATGTATAAAAGATCTCTCACAAATGGAATAAAGGAGAAAAACCATTTGAGAGAAAATCCCTTTCCAAAAGAGAGAATACAAATGGACAATAATGTAAAAGTGATGAAATGAGTGACGTATGGAGGATTCATCAACACACCTTGAGAACTACATCCATCATGAAGATACAATACAAAAGTCCCTGCATAGGAGAGAAAGATGGAGATTACATAGCCACCCCATAATGAAGTATCTGCAAAGCCACTGAAGAATGTAGGAAGAAAAAAGAGAATCCAATGCCTATGAACAAAAGTCTCCCCTTGGGAAGAAATAATTCCACTGTTGGATCCTGAAGAACTCCATTTTCTTGAAGAAGCAAGTGGGAAGAAGCCTCCAAAAGTGAACCTCTGAAAAATGATCAAGTACAAATGCAGGGATGCTTTCTTGGAAAGAAATCAAAAGATAGAAGCATGAAGAAGTATGATGGTGGTGTCTATGAAAGTTTCTCCAGTGTTTCCTTGTCCATAAAGGATGGAGATGCTATCATTTCCTTTTGTTGGGCTTATTAAGTTTTAAGTAATCAGATCTAAACTAAATCAGAACAAAAAAAAATTAAACAACTCAAAATAAGCAACACAACACATTTTACCTTGGGAAACCTCTAGGAGTAAAAACCTAGCATTCAGATCCAATTGTTATTACCTTTTTCAATTGACTTACAATAATATCATTGAGGATTTGTTGAGGATCCCTGATCCGCGAGGCAAATTAGATGTAGAAGATTGAAGTAAGTGATAGCCCATATTTGATTCCTCAATTGAATCTATGCCTTGTAAATAGATACCCAGATTTATATGTTGCTGTAATGTGAAAGAGATTCATTCACTTGCTAGCTGACATGAATTTGTTGTAAATGCAAATCAATAGTCTAGATCTCTGAGTCTATGTAGTCCAGATTAGGTTCATAATGAATGCAGATTGATGTTTGTTGTTGTAGCATATTACACTAACTTGTTGTCTTGGGCTTGTCGTTTGGGATACAACCATGGACTACAATCTTCACTATTGAAGTGTGTTGCTGTTGGAGCAGGAAGTTCTAGATCATGAATACATAGCCTTCACTAATTGAAGGAGTTTGATGGCATTTGGAGGAAATTTACAAGATGCAATTGTATTGCAATAGGGCAGAGAGATCTTTGTAGTTTAGTGTAGTAGAGACAAAATCGCAAGTAGCCTTGTATATTCTATATTTCTCACATCCAAAATTCCCCATATATATGAGGAAAAAAAAAACATACATGAGGGTCAGCTTCCAAGGCCAACCTTGGAATTAATTCTTTTAGCGCCAAGGAAGAAAATGTGAGAGGGAAAAGGATCTAGCCCTTATGCGATTTAAATTTATTATATTTATAAATACAATAGCTCAATATGTTAAGTTAAAGATATAACTTAATAATTTAACTCACAATTATTCCTAATTAAATAAATAATCAATAAATAATATTTAACTTTTAATTTAATTCTCCAATATATATTTAATTTCCAGATTAAATACATAATCTCCTAAATTCAATATATTATTTAATTCTCCTAATTAAATAATAAGTTATTTATTTAATTCTCCTAATTAAATAATAAGTTATTTATTTATTTCTCAAAAATAAATAATTAATCCATTAATCCATTGTCCTTAATTAAAATAATTAATTCATTATTTTAATTGTCCTAATTAAAATAATGAGAGCTAGAATCTGATCTAGTTACTAAACATTAACACTCCCTCTTAGCTAGGAGGATTCTTGCCCTTACCATTACTTTCCATCATGCCTACTCGTAGAGGATGGAACCATCATGCCTACTCACATAGGATGGTCAAAGCATATCCACCATACCTACTCGTAGAGGGTGGAATCATCATGCCTACTCGCAGAGGATGGTCAAACATACCCACCATACCTACTCGCAGAGGGTGGGAGAGGACAAGCCTCAAGAGGATCACCTTGCATTGCCCGCATAGAATGATCAAAACTTTTTCCATCGTACATTGCCCACAGAGGGTGGATTTCAAAAGATTACAATGCCACCTTACATTGCCCACAAAGGGTGGACTTTAACATATCTTCTTTCAAATAAGATCCAAGATTAAACAACCACCTTGCATTGCCCGCAAGAGGTGGGTAATAAAATTAGGTACATCAAAGAGGCTGAGACTCCCTCTCTGCAGTAGTTGTGTCCTCCACAACTTCAATGCAACTTCCAAGGCACTTGGTCTTCCTTCGAGATGCCAAACCCAAAAGCTTCTCTTGAAGAAGCACTCTAAAAGATCCAATCAATTTCTTGTACTCGTGGTTAAGAAAAACATACACTCATCCCTTCAAGTTAGTTCAAGCATAATCAAAATGATGAACAAAAGTCAAAATTGATTCAAGATTACTTTACCCAAGAGAATTCCAAGCTAAACACTCATTACCTCTTAAATCTAAATATACCAAACTTAAATGATGAGAAAGTGTGTGACTCCCTCTTGATCCTCACTCCTGCACAAATAAGAAAAAACTACAACACATATCCTTACCCTAATGTTAGATTCAAAATAAAATAGTTAGATCTCAAACAATATTGATTCTAAACTACCTAACACAAATGGAATACTAAAGGAGAAAGACTTCCTTATCTTCAAGGTTGACAACTTCGCTTGGGTTAGCCTTTTGCTAAATGAGTTGAACTTGACAATCCCTAGCATAGTGACCAAATTTGTCACATTTGAAGCATCGAATATGAGAGAGATCTCTTGGCTTCTTCCTTGAGCTATTAGCATCATTGGATCTGAAGTTGTTGTTCCTCTTGAAGTTGTTCTTCTTCCAATGATACCCTTTGACTGATTGGGTAGCAAGAACTAAGTTTTCTTCATTACGGGTAGATTTGATTCCTCTTGTTATGAGCCTAGATTCCTCTTGAATGCAGTCAACGTGAAGGAGATCAAATGAGGGAAAGTTACCTTTACCACTTAAATCTTGAATGAAGGGTTCCCATGAGGGAGGGAGACCATTGAGTGCAAGCATGACGAGATCCTTGTCTACAACTTTGCTATCAATAGCACTTATTTTATCTCTTAATTCTGAAATCCTCATGAAGAACTCCATGACCGACTCATCCTTTTTCATTTTGATTTGAAGTAAGTCTCTTCTCAAGGTAAGTGACCGGCTCATGTTGTTTACTTCATACATACCTTCCAATTATTTTAACATATCTCTGGTTGTAGACATCCTGGAGATGATAGGAACAATATGAGCTCTGACACAGTCTATTAAGATCTTAGCCTTGATAGCTTTCTTCTTGAGTTGACAAAGCTCCTTTGGATCTGTAGGTGTTTCAAAATTTTCATTTTGAACAAATTCCAGCAAGTCATGTTCTTTAAGTGCAATCAAAATTTTCACTTTCCATCAGTTGAAGTTGAGGGCACCTTCAATTCTATCTTCCACCTTCAATCCTATCACCATTTTGACACAAGAAAAAAACACACAAGGAAAAAAAATCTAAAGAATACAAGTTAGATCTTATATAGTTAGCAAGAACCAAGCTCTGATACCATGTTAAGTTTTAAGTAATCAGATCTAAACTAAATCAAAACAAAAAAATATTAATCAACTCAAAATAAGCAACACAACACAATTTACCCTGGGAAACCTCTAGGAGGAAAAATCCAACATTTAGATCCAATTGTTATTACCTTTTTCAATTGACTTACAATAATATCACTGAGGATTTGATGAGGATCCCTGATCCATGAGGAAAATCATATGTAGAAGATTGAAGTAAGTGATAGCCTAGATTTGATTCCTCAATCGAATCTCTACCTTGTAAATAGATGCCCAGATTTATATGTTTTTGTACTGTGAAAGAGATTCACTCACTTGCTAGGTGACATGAATTTTTTGTAAATGCAAATCAGTAGTCTAGATCTCTGAGTCTATGTAGTCTAGATTAGGTTCGTAATGCATGCAGATTGATGTTTGTTGTTGTAGTAGATTACACTAACTTGTTGTCTTGGGCTTTATGTTTGTGATACAACCATGGACTGTAATCTTCACTGTTGAAGTGTGTTGGTGCTGGAGCATCCAATTCTAGATCATGAATACATAGCCTTCATTAATTGAAGGAGTTTGATGGCAGCTGGAGGAAATTCACAAGATGCAATTGTATTGCAATAAGATAGAGAGATCTTTGCAGTTTAGTGTAGTAGAGACAAAATTGTTAGGAATGAATGTTGAATATGTCCTATGGGGGAGTATTCAAAGTCATTCTATAGTATTTGTATGTTTCATTCATGATTGTGATTGTCATTTATGTCAACACAGTGATCTACTAGAGATTAGCAGAGAAGAAGACAGTGTTTGAATTAGCGCACGTGGAATATTGCAGATCAAGCTATGCGAAGTTGGGGATATATTCTATATTGTGTCCTGAGATCATGGTCAAGAGTGCATACGTAAATTCAATTATTCATGACTGTTATGTGTAATTTAGTGGAAGCAATATTCAGACAGTGTTCCTGAGAAGTGGCTTGTGGTAATTGGATGATATCTCCTAATCGAGATAGAATCTGGGCATGTGAAGTTATACAATTGATGAAGACATTTTGGTGGTGACTTGGATGAGACAACATGGCCGGAGGTCGCACGTGTGAAGAGTTATTTTGTTTTGAAGCTGATAGTTTTTATGTAATTGTGGAATATTATGTAACGTGTGACGGTTTATTTTTTGTAATTGGTTCAGTCTTGTTGGCTGACTCATTTCTAGTTATTTGAGTGTGGTATAAAGGAAGGATTGTTTTCCTTAATTGTAATATGATATGATAATGATATATAGATGTGAATTGCAAAATTGAGCAATATATGTAGTAAGAGGATATGCGAATTGTAGAGATCTGGTGAAGCAGTTGGTGCAGTTTGGCACAGGCAAAGGAGAAAAGATAAGTTGTTGAGATCAATAATTATTGGTATTATTTTGTTCAGATAATATAGAGATCAGGTGGATAGTGTGTTTAGTGATCTTACCCTTGAAATTTTTTGGACAGTGAGTCCTTCTGTCTTCCATAACTCTTAACCGGGTTAGAATCTTTTAACAGGGATTCAAAGTCTCCTAACAGTGACTCATATGTACTAAATGTATTTCATAAGGCTCCTAACAGAGTTCATCACAAGGAATTTTCATATTAGTACATCTTTTGTGGGCATCATTCCCACTGGGGTTTACTCTTTGATCAAGAAGTTCTCTAGTCAACATATCTTGTGTTATTGTGTATGTTTATCTTTCTATGGTTGTTGCTTATATTGATTACATAGTTGAAATTTGATAATGGTAATAAAAGTTGTTATTATCTGATAACTGATTCACCCCCCCTCTCAGTTATCTTGGTGGACTTTACTTTCTAACAATTGGTATTAGAGCGACAGGTCCTTGAAGGAAAATTTTAACAACTTAAGGAGATCTATTGCGACTCATTTCAGGAAGGAAAGCCCTAAGTTTGATGGAGTAAACTATGGCAAGTGGAAAGAGAAGATGAAGACACATTTGCTATGTTTAGGACTAGGATAATGGTTAATCACAAAGAATGAGAAGACTATCATTGAAGAAGATAAAATTGAAGAATGTACTGATATAGAGAGAGATCTATTCATGTGTAGCATACTTGCTAGAGAAGCACTTTTGTCAACACTTTCAGAGAATGAATACAATTAGGTAAAAACTTTAAGGACATCTCATGAAATTTGGTTAGCTTTACAATCTACTTTTGAAGGTGACGTGCATGCAAAGAGAATTAGATTATAGAATTGGATATGTTCATTTGAAGATATAAAAATGATGGAAGATGAATCTGTTAGAAGTTATATTGGTAGGATATCAGAGATTGTTGCAGGTATCAAAGCTTGTGAAGGAAACAAGACTGAGGATGAAGTGATATGGAAGATCTTAAAGACATTCACCCCTATATTTAAGCAAACAACATAGGTTATTGAACAAGTTATACCTTGTACCAAGAAGTTTACCAAAGAAACTCTTCTTGGAAGATTAGAAGCAACAAAGATAGGCTTGAGACAGTTAGGAGATCTACCTAGAATTGAGACAACATTCAACGCACTTAGTGTTCACCCTAATTTGTCAAAAAGTATCAGTGTTAGTGGAGATTATGCTAGTTGTAGCAGATCTAAGACCGAAGAAGATAGAAAGATTAAGGAAGGAATTACCTTGCTTGTGAAAAGAGAACCTGAAGGTAAGAAAATATTTAAATGTTGGACTTGTCAAGAATATGGTCATTTTGGATCTAAATACCCTAAGAGAGTAAATAAATATAAGAAGAACTTTAAACCTAGAAGATCTAAAGAGTTTTACTATGCTAATGATGAAGAGCTTGAGGTTAGTGTTGAGAAATTCTTAAGTGAAAGTGATAATGAGAATGATGATATAGGATTTGTAGCAATAAAAGAAGAAAACTTTGAAACTGAAGTTAGAGAAGAAAAAGATTTAGTTTCCCAAGTAGAAAAGAAAACTGATTGGATCATAGAAAGTGGTTGTTCACATCATATGACTAGAGATATGAAATTTTTTATAAAGTTTAACAACTATGATGGAGGAATTGTTAGAGTTAGAAACAATGAACCTTGTTTGATAAAAGGAATAGGATCCATTACTCTTGATAGAAAGACTAATACTGATGATGTTTACTTTGTGAATGGATTGAAACATAATCTTTTGAGTGTTGGACAGTTAGTTGATAAGGGATATCAAGTTTGGTTTATTGAGAAAACTTGTGTGATCAAGGATAATGATGGTAATTTGATTGGAACTGGATCAAGAACTAGAGGTAATGTATTTCAGTTGAATCCTACTGAGATGACATGTTTGATTACTAAAATTGATGACAGTTAGTTATGGCACAAAATTTTTTGTCACATAAACTTTGATAACATTGTGAAAGTAAGTATTGCATTTGCAGTAAGAGATTTGCCTAAGATTATGAAACCTACTAACATGGTTTGCAAAGAATGTGTTATGGCTAAGCATAAGAGAAGTTCATTTCTTAGTAAGAAGTTCACATAAGTGAAGAGAAGTTGGAAATTTTTCATACAAACTTGAGAGGTCCCACAAGGACTAGAAGATTCTATGGTGAAAGATATTTTATGATTCTTGTTGATGACTTTACAAGAATGATGTGGATTGCATTTCTTAAAGAAAAATCTGAAGCATTTGATAAATTTAAATTGATTAAGAACAAAGTTGAGAATGAATCTGGAATGAAGATTAAATGTTTAAGGTCTGATAGAGGTGGAGAATTTACTTTGAAGGAATTTAATACTTTTTGTGAAGTGAATGGTATTAAGAGACAACTTTCAGCCCCTAGAACACCTGAACAAAATGGTATTGTAGAAAGAAGGATCATATCAGTAATTGAAACAGCAAGAGCTATGTTATTTGAAAATGATTTGGCAAAGACATTCTGGAGAGAAGCAGTGAATACAACAGTATATACATTGAACAGAGTACAAATCAGAGCAAACACAAACAAGATACCTTATGAACTATGGTTTGGACATGAGCCATCAGTTAAGTATTTCAAAATTTTTGGAAGTAAGTGTTATATTAAGAGAGATGATGACATTGGTAAGTTTGATCCTAGAAGTGATGAAGGTATATTTCTTGGTTATTCATTGAAAAGAAAAGCTTATAGATGTTTCAATAAAAGAACTAAGACTATTGTTGAGCGCACAAATGTTAAAATTGATGAAAAACTCAAAATTTAGGAAAGAATGCTTGATTATGGATCTGATGAAGAAGTTCGTCCTAGAATTGATCAAGAAAATGTTGAATTATTTTATGAAATTGACAGTGATTTGCAGAATGAGAGTCACATTGAGGAGATAAGAGAAGAACCTAGAGCAGAACATGGAGTTGAAGCAAGAACTGAGACAGTGACACCTAATAGGAATCTAGCAAGAAATCATCTCGTTGATCATATTATTGGAAGCATAGAAAAATGAGTTCTAACAAGGAATAAGGTACAAGAAGAACTATGTTTGATTTCTCAAATTGAACCTAAAACTACTGATGAAGCTTGTAAAGATGAAAGTTGGATTAAAGCAATGAAGGAAGAACTAGATCAAATTGAAAAGAACAAGACTTGGAATTTGGTCCCTAGACCTAAAGATAAAAATGTTATAGGAACTAAATGAGTATTCAAGAACAAGATGAATGAACAAGGAGAAGTTGTAAGGAATAAAGCAAGATTGGTATGTAAATGATACTCATAGCAAGAAGTAATTGACTATGAAGAGACTTTTGTACCTATTGCAAGAATTGAAGCAATAAGAATATTTTTGGCTTATGCAGCTTATAAAAAATTTAAATTGTGTCAGATGGATGTGAAGTCAACATTTCTGAATGGAGAATTGGAAGAAGTCTACATTAAGCAACCTGAAGGTTTTCCCTTGAATCATGAAGGAGATATGGTATGTAAACTGAACAAAGCCTTATATGGACTGAAACAAGCACCTAGAACATGGTATGCAAGATTGGATAAATATTTGATAAAATTGGGATTTACTAAAGGCACAACATATAGTAATTTATATCTGAAAGAGATTGAGAATGGATTATTGATTGTAGTTATCTTTGTTGATGATATTATCAACATGGTATGCAAGATTGGATAAATATTTGATAAAATTGGGATTTACTAAAGGCACAACAGATAGTAATTTATATATAAAATAGATTGAGAATGGCTTATTGATTGTAGTTATCTTTGTTGATGATATTATCTTTGGAGGTGAAGATGAAGCTAGTGATAAATTTGCTGATGAAATGAAAATAGAATTTGAATGAGCAAGATTGGTGAAATGAAATATTTTTTAGGATTACAGATAGCACAAAATAGTGATGGTATTTTCTTCTGTCAAGCAAAGTATCTGAAAGACTTGTTGTAGAGATTTGGAATGGAAAATTGTAAGCTGGTTGGCACACCTATGGTAACTGGTCATAAGTTATCTAGCACAGATGAAACTCCTGTAGTTGAACAAAAGAAGTACAAATCGATGATTGGAGGATGACAATATCTAACTCACACAAGACTAGATATATCACATGCAGTTGGAATTGTTGCAAGATTTCAAACTGATCCTAAAGAGTCACATTATGCAGCAGTAAAAAGAATATTTAGATATTTGAAAGGCACAATTGACTATGGGTTATGGTATGAAAAATCTAACCCTATGTGCATATACAGATGTAGATTGGGGAGGCAGTGTTGATGAAAAAAAGAGTACAAGTGGTGGAATATTTTTTCTTGGAGGAAGATTGGTTTCTTGGCTAAGTAAGAAACATAATTGTATTTCATAGAGCACAATAGAAGCAAAATATGTAGCAGTAGCAAACAATTATAACCAAATAATTTGGATGAAACAAATGTTGAAGGATATCAGAATCAAATTCGATGAGCTTGTTGTTATACATTATGATAACACCAGTACAATAAGTATGTCAAAGAATCATGTGTTGCATTCTAAGACAAAGCATATAGAAATCAAGTATCATGTTGTAAGAGAGAAAGTTGCAGAGAAAGAAGTCAAACTTGAGTATATAAGTACAAAAAGCAGATTGCAGATATATTTACAAAGCTCTTACCTAAAGATACATTTGAGTATTTGAGAGGTATGCTTGGGGTTATGCCCTAGCCTACTTTTGAGAAGTGATGCAGATTGTTGCATCAGTCCAGTGGTATATGAGCTCTATCTTTTCTGGACTGTATGATGGTACTTCCTCTATGGGGGAGTATGTGTGTTTTGAGCTAAGTCATAAAGGACTCTTGTGAATGTATTTTCTGAAAAGTGTCTTTTGACATTGAGATTTTTGAAATGGATTGACATGGTGATGCTTTATTTTTCATTGATGTCAATGGGGGAGAAGGATACATGAAAAAGATCTATTGGAGGAGAAGAAGCAATATAAAATGAAAAACCTATAAGATTTGATTGATGAAGAGGACTTGAAAATATTTCTGAGCAATAGTATTGCAATTTGGTATTTATGGAACTCGGATGTTTTTTCATCTATGTTGCCATCAATGTCAATGGGGGAGATTGTTAGGAATGAATGTTGAATATGTCCTATGGGGGAGTATTCAGAGTCATTCTATAGCAATTGTATGTTGCATTCATGACTGTGCTTGTCATTGATGTCAACATAGTGATCTACTGGAGATTAGCAGAGAAGCAGACAGTGTTTGAATTACTGCACATAGAATATTGCAGATCAAGCTATGCGAAGTTGAGGATATATTCTATATTGTGTCCTGAGATCGCGTTCAAGAGCGCGTATGAAAATTTAATTATTCATGATAGTTATGTGTAATTTAGTGGAAGCAGTATTCAGACAGTGTTCCTGAGAAGTGACTTGTGGTAACTAGATGATATCTCCTAATCAGGATAGAATCTGGGCATGCGAAGTTATACAGTTGATGAAGACATTTTGGTGGTGACCTAGATGAGACAACATGGTTGGAGGTCGCATGTGTGAAGAGTTATTTTGTTTTGAAGCTGGTAGTTTTTATGTAATTATGGAATATTATATAACGTGTGAAGGTTTGTATTTTGTAATTGGTTAAGCCTTGTTGGATGACTCATTTGTAGTTATTTGAGTGTGGTATAAAGGAAGGATTATTTTCCTTAATTGTAATATGATATGATAATGAGATATAGATGTGAATTACAGAATTGAGCAATATATGTTGTAAGAGGATATGCAAATTGCATAGATCTGGTGAAGCAATTGGTGCGGTTTGGCACAGGTAGAGGAGCAAAGATAAGTTGTTGAGATCAATAATTGTTGGTATTATTCTATTCGGATAATATAGAGATCAGTTGGACAGTGTGCTCAGTGATCTTACCCTTGAAGTGAGTCCTTCTGTTTTCCATAACTCTTAACTGGGTTAGAATCTTTTAACAGGGATTCAAAGTCTCCTAACAGGGACTCATATGTACTTAATGTATTTCATAAGGCTCCTAACAGAGTTCATCCTCTCACAAGGAATTTTCATATTAGTACATCTTTTGTGGGAATCATTCCCACTAGGGTTTACTCTTTGATCAAGAGGTTCTCTAGTCAACATATCTTGTGTTGTTGTGTATGTTTATCTTTCTATGGTTGTTGCTTATATTGATTACATGGTTGAAATCTGATAATGGTAATAAAAGTTGTTATTATCTGATAACTGATTCACCCCCCCCTCGCAATTTAGTGTAGTAGAGACAAAATCACAAGTAGCCTTGTATATTCTATATTTCTCACATCCGAAATTCCCCATATATATGAGGAAAAAAAAACATACATGAGGGTCGACATCCAAGGCCAACATTGGAATTAATTCTTTTGGCGCCAAGGAAGAAAACGTGAGAGGGAAAAGGGCCCAACCCTTCGGCGATTTAAATTTATTGTATTTATAAATATAATAGCTCGATATATTAAGTTAAATATATAACTTAGTAATTTAACTCACAATTATTTATTTAATTTTCCTAATTAAATAAATAATCAATAAATAATATTTAACTTTTATTTTAATTCTCCAATATATATTTAATTTCTAGATTAAATACATATTCTCCCAAATTCAATATATTATTTAATTTTCCTAATTAAGTAATAAGTTATTTATTTAATTCTCCTAATTAAATAATAAGTTATTTATTTATTTCTCCAAAATAAATAATTAATCCATTAATCCATTGTCCTTAATTAAAATAATTAATTCATTATTTTAATTGTCCTAATTAAAATAATGAGAGCTAGAATGCTACTAAACATTAACAAGGCTTAATCAAATATTGTTTTGTAGCTCGCTTTGCGCTCTGCTAGGGTTTTTTCACCTTTTGTCCATTTCTGCAGTCCTGTCCTTTGCACATACCGCAGTTATTGCGGGAAATAGCCTAGTACATATGGCTCCAACCACTTCCCACCAAGTAGTTGATGCTGGTGCTAGTGCGGTTTCGGATAACAATGACGCCGCTAAGCAAACATCCCCGCAAGTTTGTGCCCAAAGTATTCCACGAGGTATGGCCCAACTTGATATTGTTTTACCCATTAATGAATTCAATGATGCATGCAATTGGCTTGAATGGCATACCCTGATTGGCTATTTTCTAGGTTGCAACCCCCCTGAACACGTTCTCAAGGATTGGGTTGCGAAGAACTAGATTCCTCACGGAATCTGCCTAGAAGGCATTCAAAGCCTTACCAAAGGCTTTTTTCTTTTTCTCTTTTCTAACCCCTCCCATGTGGATGCTATTTTTGCCAAAGGTCCCTGGAACCTCAGGGCCTCACTTTTAATCTTCCAACGCTGGTCTCACGACTTCTCTGTCTCTGATGACAAGAAGCTTAAGGTCCCAGTGTGGGTTGAGTTCCTTGGTCTTCCCTTACCTTGTTGACCTTTCATGCAAGCCATAGCGCAGAAGCTCGATAGGATTATATGTGTCGAGCATGACTGTTTTCTTAATCCATGGCCTCAAAAGAGGCTCTGTGTTGAGGTCGACCTTTCTAGGGATCTCAAAGAATCCATCAAGATTCAGGTTGGTGATACCACCTTCACCCAGAAGGTGCTTTATCTCAACCTTCCCAATACTTATTATCGATGCCAATATGTGGAGCATAAGATTAAGGATTGCCCTTTGGTAGTGCCTCGTACCAAGACTCCTCCCAAGGATGCTAGTTCTCAGCCGGCTGAGGCTGGCAAGAAAGAAGAGGGAAAAAAAGATGAATGGGTCACTGTCGGTCATTGTAACAAGCCCCAAAAGTAGCTTGTTTCGACTTCCACCTCCCATCCGCCACCTTCAGATAACATGGTTTTCTTGGAAACCCTTGCTATCGAAGTCTCAAACCCTGTTCCGTAGGGGAAAGATGTTTCCACCTCCCAGGCTTCTGCTCCTCCAGCCTGCATGCCTCTGATGGCTGCCGAGATTATTTCTTCCAGCTCTTTCCGCCGCTCTCGCAACCCTTTTGGGCATGCTGAGACTAAGTTCAATGGCATGCAGGACAAATGACGTAATATCTCTTTAGATTTTTCTGGGCCGGCTTTTGCCCCAAGATATTTGTCTAATAGCTTTGACTCCCTTGTGGACAAGGATGGAATGGACAACACTGTTATTCCATGAAGTACATCTCATGGAATGTTTGTGGGTCGATAGACCTACACATAAAATTTTCTATCAGGGATTTGCGTAGGCATTTTTGTCATTTGGATGTTTTATGCCTCTAGGAAGTTAAGATTTTAGGTTTCATGCTTGATGTTTCTTGTAAAGTTATCTGGCCCAAAAGCCTTGCTCTTTGTTCTCAGCACGAGGCTGGTCGAGGCAAAGTTGTTACTCTCATTTCTCCTTGTTGGCATTCCCTTCTGGTTAGCCATGGTTCTGATCCCATGCAAAGAGTTGTTTGGGCCACTTTCATTATTGAGAATCATTCCTTTGGCATAGTTAATGTTTATGCTCCCAATGATGCTGTTGAGAGATCTCACCTGTGGTGTTGGCTTGCAGATTCTCTGCCACTTGCTACCTGGCTTGTTTGTGAGGATTTCAATATGGTGGAGATGGCATCTGACAAGGATGGATTTTTGCCCTGTCGATGGATAGCTGGTGAAAGAGAAGTGTGGTATTACATGCGTAATAAATTAGGGCATTTTGATCCCAATGTGGGCCGCCGCCGTTCTGATGGGGCCTAACACACTTGGTCTAATTACATGGCTTCTTTTGACATAATTCATAAAAGGCTTGATCGTGCTATGATCTCAGCTCAATCTTTTTTCTCCTTTTTTGAAAAGCAAGCCTTACCGGTCACTCCTCTTGTTGATGTGACCTTGTCAAACCACTTTCCCATCCAATTTAATATTGTTTGGCAGACAGCTAAGGCTAGGCCTCCCAACACGCAATTTTACTTCAATACTTCTATCCTTCATCATCCTTCTATTGTGGCCCACATTCATCGGGTTTGGAACCTTGAGCCTAGACCACCCACTTGACAGGATGGATTCAGTGGTGGATAATTGGCCAACTGTCATCGCAAAGCCTATGATGTCAACACCAAAGCCTTGCATGTTGCCATCGAAGCCTTAGCTAAGGACCCTTTCAATCAAGATTTGCAAATCAATCTTGCTAAGTTACGCCACCATAAGCAAGTGGCTAACAACCATGCTGCTAGAGGAGCCCAAATCAAAGCTCGGCTGCACTGGTTAAAGGTTGGAGACCAAGTTTTGAAAGAATTTTTTACTACCCTCTGTCCTCGACATACCAGTACAGGCATATCCAGAATCCGAGAAGGGAACACCCTTCTCACGGAGCTTCCTGATGTTTTGCAAGCCTTTGTTCGTCACTATGAATAGGTCTTTGCTTCTCAGGGCCACTCCCCTGCCAACGAGAAAGCTCTTGCGGATTACCTCGCAGTGGTGCCTCAGTGTGTCTCCCCTACTCAACGCGTCTTCTATGATCAACTACTTTCCTTGTAGGATCTTCATGAAGCTGTGTTCGCCACGACCGATGATAAACCCCCTGGTTGTGATGGCTTCCCTTGTGAGTTTTACAAAACCCTTTGGGATGACATTGGTTCAGATCTCCACTAGGTCTACCTAGAAGCTTTTCATACCCAATCTCTTGTGGATATCATTAACCAAGGGAATATCAAGTTCATTCCCAAATCTAGGGATTTGGAGGACATTTGTAACTAGTGGCCCATCACTTTGCTTAATGTCTCCTACAAGATCATTGCCAAAGCGTTGGATCTCAAGATTCGGCACATGCTTCCGCAGATTGTCTGGCCTGAGCAAACAAGGTTTATTAAGTCAAGATTTATTCTTGACAACATCATTGTTGTTTGGGAAGGTATGGAATGGGCTCGTAAGTCTCACCAGAAAGCCCTTTTTCTCAAGATTGATTTTACTAAAGCTTATGATTGTATTGAATGACATTTTATCCTTGCGATGCTTCACGCTATGGGTTTTGGCCCAAGATTTCTTCAATCTGTGTAGATGCTCTTCAATGATGCCTCTGCTTGCATTACCATCAATGGCCACCAGTCTTCCACCTTTGGGCTTTTCTGTTCCATTTGGTAGGGTTGTCCTTTGACTCCAGCTCTATATGTGTTGGCCACTGAGGGTTTTGGCTACCTGTTAGCTCACTCCATTTCCATGGGAACTGTTCGGGGAATCTCCTTGCCAAGTTCCTCCCAACAGCTGGTCAATGGCCATTTTGATGATGATTCCTTCCTCACTTTGGCGGAGGATGAAGAGAATATCAAGGCAACCTTGCAGTGTTTAGACACCTTTTGCCTGGCTTCTAGTTCAGCTATTCAGTGGCACAAAACCCTTTGTTATAGACAGTCGGCTCTTCCCGAGCCTCCCTGACTTTCTCAGTTTGGTTGGACAAGGATTCAACATGGGGAGATATTCCACTTTTTGGGTATTCCCTTTGCTTTTCAAGGCAATCCTACTAATCTATGGAATGCAGTTCTTGCTAAGATTGAAAAAAAACTTACCTACTAGATCACGAAGCCGCTCTCCCTCACAGGAAAATTTCAGATCTACTCCAAAGTCTTGACTGCCACACATGTTTATTACTCCTCTTATTGGGCTCCTTCTAAAGCCTCCTAAAAATGACTCGAGAAACTTCTTCGAGATTTTCTTTGGGCCTCCGGTGTTGATCACCAGGGCTTCCACAGAGTTGCCTAGGATTTTTGTTGCCTTCCAAAAATCTCTGGCGGGCTTGGATTAATTGATACCCAGAAGCAAGGGCACACCCTTTGTGCCAAATGGGTTGTGCGGGGTCTCACAGGCAATTAAGCTTAGAAAATTTTGCTTCGACGCTGCATTTCTTTAGGCTTTCCTCTTCACAAGCCTGCCTGGAAGGGGATTGGCTTTCAAACCTTGTTGGTTATGAGAGAGCGTGTCCAGATCTAGGGTACTTTTGTCACCAAAAGTATTTGGAGAGCCTGGGAGTCTGTTAAGCCTTGGCTTTGGTGGGCTGGGAATGGTTTCCGGGATGGTCTTTCTTTCAACTAGCAGAACATTTGGCGGTCTCCTCTCTTTGCTTAGCAGGGGACTCCTCTTGCCAGAATTCAAGGGGTTCGTGCTCTTTGGTTTCACACGCATGGCATCCAAACCCCCAAGGATGTTTTTTCCAAAGCCACTATGAGTCTCCGATCCTAGGATGATCTCCGGGTTTAATTTCAGCTCATCCGCCCAGATCATCAGACTTTTGACTTACTGGTTTCTGCCATCCCGCCTCACCTCTTGCATAAGTTGGGTATTCAGTCGGTCAAACCATGGTGGAAAGATTGGAAGTGGTATCCTGCCACACCTTTCACCACCTACAAGCCTAAGCTTGGGTGTTCTTGGCTTATGCCTCATTTGCCCATGATTGATTCTCTCAACCAGTGTTGGCATCTTTCTTCTTCTCAGAAGACTTAGGGTTGGAGATTTCGTACTATTTGAGATTCTGTCACTGAGCCTGAAATTGCTCATTTTGCCTGGTGTTTGTTATACCAGGGCTTACCTTTGGGAGCTAGACTCTGACATATGGGGATTCCTGACCCTAAATGCCCTTTTTGTGGCCACTCAAAGACGCTCATGCATATTTTTTGGTTCTATCGTCATGCCCAAAACTACTGGGGTTGGATTCATGACTTTTTTGCTCCTTTTAGGCCTAAGCCTTTTTCTTGGCACATGGCTCTTCTTGGTGACTCTCCTAGAATGCCTTGCCAGTAAACCTAGATATGGCATACTTTTAGGCTGAAAATTTTGTTTACTTTGTGAAAAGATAGAAACACTGTGCTTTTTTCTCACAGTTTTCTGGATATTCATGTTTCTCTTTATGCTAAGGCATGTATTTGTAATAATGTCATGATGCAGATCTAGGTGCAAGCAAATAAGGTGGCCCTGGAGGTTGCTCACTTACAGGAGTTGCTCCAGCACTGGGGCAATGCCCCTTGTACTGTGGCTCGAGTGCCTCCAGATTCTCTCTCAGCTGACCATACGCCGCCTAGGGGTTGACGTTGCAGCCGGAGTTCCTCTGCCAAACACTCCAGGACTTCGTGGCAATGGCGTCGCTGCTCCGCTTCCCCTCCTCCTCGGAGGGATGCGGGTTCTGATTGGTCTCTTGTGCTTGCTTCCACTACTGCTACTTTTGCTCGGCCTTCGGCCTCTGCTCCTGATAATCAAAGCAAGTTCCCTCGCTTGACACTGGCTATTTTGCCTAGGTGAGAGGAAATATAATTGGAAAAAAATGATCCAAAAGACGGTTGGGCCATTCCTGATCAGATTCCTAGACCCAATGTCTAAGGCAATCTTGATGATAAAGATCCTCCTCCCTTTTCTGCTACTGCTCTCGCAGCTTGAGGGTTTTTCATTTATATAATTTTTTTGATGAATAATTATATGTTTTCGGCCTAAGTGCCATGTGAACTTGTGGGGTGATTCTTTCCCCGGCTCTTTTTTATGAATATTGTACTTTAATAATTTATATCAAATAGAAAAGACCTTTATTCATCAAAAAAATATTGTTTTGTAAAATAAACTAATCAAATATTGTTTTGTAAAATAAACTAAGAGTGTTTTTAAAGACCCCATTACAAAATAATAATAACGATAATTATTTTTAATGATACTGTGTGGGCCTGACTTCTTGTTTGTTTTGGCCCCATTGGAGGAATTCAATCTCCCAGGCCGACCTGCTCCTGGTTTGGACCGTGGTATATATGTAGCTTCATTCCTCTTGATTTAGGGAGGAGAGATTAACAATTTGTAGCTGCTTTGCAACTTGCTGGATTGGGATGAAACCCCCACTACAGTGCCCTTGGGTAGGACGGAAACCTGACTCAAGTTATTGTATCTCTGGTAAGTTCATTTTGGGAGCATTGTACTATGACTAACTACTTTCCCATTATGCCCAGGTCTGCAAATCATTACGCACAGCGAGCAATATTGAATCGCAGCCCAACTTAAGTCTGAGTGACCAGCATTATCCACTAGCTACACCCTCAGTTGGATGCCTAGTTCCAGAGGTCTGCATCAAGAAAGAAGAGTTGGACTGCATTAATTGAAGCCTGCATACAAAGAAAAAGAAAAGATGTCCTTGACACAAAGCAATATCAGATGAATATTGCTGCAACACCTGTGAATTCCCAGGTCACTCCAAAAACAGCAAGCTCATTGGCATTATCATTGTTACAGTCCTTGGGGCAAAAAATCAGTAAAATGAGAAATGATTAGAAGTGATATCACCCAGTGCAACAATGTTTAATCGAGGTCAGACATTAACCAAATAATTATTAGTTTTCTCCTGTGCACTTTCTGTATTATTGTTTGAATCTATAACGCACAACAAGGCAAACATGTCTTGAGCTGTTGCAAGTTGATGTCCTTTCAATATTGTTGTTTCGATTCTGAGAAGTTAATTCTAAGTATGTATCTGTAAGTTGATAAAATAATCAGTCCATTGAAAGAAAAGTACTACCCTAGGGCTGGTATCACACTGGGGTTCTTACATTGGCATCAGAGCCCAAATCCTACTAGCTTTTGAATCATCAGAAGTTTATCATTTTACCATTGCATGTCATTCTTTTGCAGTTGCATATTGGAGCTTAATTTTTGTAGGCCACGAAGATGAAGGCATTTCAAGAATCCATGCTAGATATGTTAGAAAAATTACAGGAACTGCATGAATATCAGAAGGATTTTATTGCAAGGGTGAAGCATTGAGAGACAACGAGAATGTCTCTAAAGGAAGAAAGAGAAAACTCTAAAGGAGATGGCTAGGATAGTAACCAAGAAGCAGGAAGAACAACCTCTACACCCATGACAAGAGGATGCAATGGGGATATATAACATTGATTATATTGTTGTGTATCTTGCCGTCCATTGTGACATGTCTTTTGAGGAGTATTATGATATGAAAATAAGAAATGGGCAGAGGAGGAGGTCTAGAGAACAAGAGCCAAAAGAATCATTTTTGAAAGAGGGAGAACCCAAGTTTACTGAACCTGGAATAGTGAAGGATACATCAAAGCCAGAATCACAAGAGAGGGTCAAAAAAGAAGTGGTGATAATAGAGCAGAAGAAAAACCGAGGCTAGAAGATAATATGAAGGAAGAACAAGAGGAATCCTTCAAGCAAGTTGAAGTTGAAGATTCCTTATTGATTTCTAATGATTGTGCATATTGGAGAAAAACCAATGAAGTGGAAGTGGGAAAGACTCCTTTGGTGTGGAACAAAAAATTCAAGATGAAGGAGATGTCAATAATTGCAAGTGATGTCCAAGAAGCATCCACCCAATTTCAAGTATGGAAGTAGTTAAACATGTAATGATGATTTTTTATATATGCAAATGATTGAACTATTGACGATGATATTCAAGAAAGTAGTTATGCTATTGTGGAGAACGATGAGTCTAAGATTGGCCCCATGAGCAGGGATTGCAAGTATATTAGGAAAACCCTAATGGTATTGAAGAGTAAAAGGAAGCTGAGTGTGGAACAATGCTTCCAACACTAATAAAATAGGGGAGCAAATGCAAAAATTCCTTACAAACTTTTGGATAGTTATAGATTAGATGCACATATAAATTTCAGATTTAAACAAATAAAACTAGAACACTGGATTTATGTGGGAAAACCCTTTCGGGAAAAAATGCACACTTGAAAATACAGAGCTCAATTTTATTCTCTACTAGAATGATAGATTTTGTAGCCAATAACCATAGATGTAAATCTCACATCCAACTGAATGATATCATTAACAGTCATTGCTCTCTTATCCCACTGAGAACCGGTAACATTAGTAACAGTTTGGTTTTTGATAGACTTCAGCATAGGGATCTCACCAAAAGCATTAAAACTAGTATTTGTCTTGATAACCTCATTAGCGATCTTATAGGGTTAGTCTAGCCACATAAATTTAGCATGTATTCTGCTTAGCACATACCTAACCCACTCTTTCTCATCAAAAGTTGGAAATTTTATTACCTGAGCTAGGTTTTTATCTTCAAGCACCTTGAATTCATCTTTCAGCTTGGAATTGACAAATGACTTAGTTGAAAACAAGTTGTGAATCTGATTACCCAATTCCTCCAAATTTTCATGAATGTATGCCCTAATATCTTCTACATGTAGCACGCCGTAAGGAATGGTCAAGAATTCCCCTTCTAGATCATCCTCAATGGATTTGTATGGGTGTTTCTTAAATTTAGGTCTAGGGTGCTCAATTACATCCACAATCTGAGGTTTATCCATGATTGAAAGTGAAAAATTTCAAACTACACAATGAAATACCTCTTTATCGATAAACTAGGGTTTTTTCACCGAATCACTTCCTTCGCCTAGGATATCATCGAATTCGCCTTCAAGAACTCTTCAAACACTTCTTCTTAATGCACAAAGTGACAAATGAAAGAATGAAATGCCATTTTATCCTTCACGCATCTACTTTTTGATGCAATAAATGCTTCGTAACCAAACTTGCTTGAATATCTGGTTTTACTACCTGTGATGCACAAATATTTCTGTGGACCGCCAAATATACTTAGATTCCTTCGAAATTTCTTCAAAAATGTCTTCAATACCTTGATATAGCTGAATCGAATATTCACATCCAAGTATCAAGTCATGTAAGGGGGTTTTATGGATTTTTCATGAAAGCTCTCCCTAGGCCAAAGGTCTTAGCTTAATTTCCTAAAGAAATTTCCACACCATATTTAGGTGCGGACTCATGGTTTGCATTGCTATCACCTTTCCTTACCTATGTCTTGTTCATCTATTGTCTAACCTCATTTGCATCAATCTTTTGTTTGCCCTTGTCATTATTATGCATGTTGTTCCTATCCACTAGACCCTTCATGTTCATGTTCACATTTTTGCTTCTACAAAATTTTGCAATGTGACTAGGATTGTTGCATTTGTAGCACAGTGTATTTGATTGTCCATAATGGTAATTTATTTGATTTCCTCTTGATTTGCATTGCATAGCTACGTATCCAAAATTCTTGCAAGTAAAGCATCTAACATTTCCTCTATTAGAAGTATAGTTCACCACACTTTTGCAATCACTTGATTTAGAGCATTGACTAGAAAAGGATGCAACATTCATTCTATGTCTGCATTGTCACCCCTATGACCAAATTTATTGTGCACAAAGCATCTACCATTGAAATTTGAGCATTAGGTTGTCTTACCAGAGATTTTTTAGGTTTTCCATTTTGATTGTTTGAAGTGGGATTGTTTTGACTAGATTCAGAGCTTTCACCTTTCTCAAATCCAAGACCTTGTGTGTTGCCTTTCATCCTTTGACTTTCAAGTACCTCATCAAGCTTGGCTGAGCTGACCGTGAACTTCTCCTTGTATTCATTTGTAGTAGCAAGCTCATTCCTCAAAATATCACTCACCCTTCCAAGTTCTTCCTCATAATGTCTGGATTCTTCTAGATCAAGTTGTAGCTGTCCAATCTCACAATTCAGTCTGTGACATTCATCAGAACTTCAGAACTTCTTTGTCTTTCAGAAGTTGCTCATATTCATCTGTCTGCTCCTTCAAGGCTTGATCTAAATCATTTGTGCTTTCCTTCTGCTTAATTTTATCAAAAATTTCTTTCCTCTTGTCCATAGATTTGTTCAACTTCCCTTTCAATGTCTCAATGAAACTTTCAGCTTCCTTAAGACTCCTCTCCAATCTAGGGCTTTAGCTTTGGATTGATCAAGATCATCAAGTGCAGCCAAGAGATGTTTTTGAACACTATCTAAATCTATTGAGTCGCCTATTAGGATCCTCCTCAAGCTATTTGACTTCCTTTGAGACACAAGGGTTTGATACCAATTGTGGTATTAAGGAACACTGAGAGGGGGGGTGAATTAGTGTTCTACAATTTTTGACCTTGTTAAGCTGATTCTTAAACCATAAACCACATGCAATAAAAAATAAAGTTCAAAAGCATAAAACAAACATCCACAACACCATATCACTAGGATTTTTATTGTGGAAACCCTATTAGGGGAAAAACCATGGTGCGGATGGAACCCACAAAAAAAAAATGCAATGCAAAAGTATTTGCATTCAGGTACACTGCCTAGAGCTCACTGCTCAATTTAAAAAGGCTTACTGGCTATATAATAATTACAATATCATAGAATTGGTTGAACTGGTGTGCAACATCTACAAATGCCAAAATAGTTCCAATTAGCTACACTATTATGATCTCATGCACTTCATGCTATATCTCTGCTTTGATATGAACTGGACCTCAAATTGTTATCTTCCCATACCCTTCACATTCCTACCCTACATATTGCACACCAAAATGATCAAATATATCGATTATATATATCTGCCACAAGGAATTCATCATCCACAGGTCAGCCTCAAGAACACTTCATAGAATAATGAAACGTGTATAGTTAGTCAGCTAGATCTGCATGTAAAACATGTGGACCAAAAAGAATTCATCACATGCTATCTCCCATGTTGGCTCAACATCCTCAAACTCAAAAACTAATTATAACTATTGTTCTTTACTGTTCTACCAGAAACTTCCATATAGATCCATATAACTAGAACACAACATGGCATCAGACATTGAAAATCTGGGATATGATAGATTATACCTTCATGAAGCTTCCACTAGGTTTGCACCTCAAAATACTGAACTGGGTGTGCACATCGGACCATAGACCAAAAATTGTCAAGTGCTCTGTTCACTACCAGACTTAGCCAAATCTCCATTCCGACTTCTGATTTGATCAAATAATGATATGCAAATGTGTACAATGATGTTAGTTGCCATCAATGACAACATCTGAATCATCTGAGCAGTGTCTCTTGCCAACAGAGGTAGCATGGACGCTGTTTTGATTTGGCAAATTTTGCCCATGTTCTTTGCCACGTTTGCTAGTTGTATGGTATGTAGTTTGGGTGTTTGGAGATGGACAACGTAAATATATGTTTTGGGTCATTTTTGCCATGATTTTTGATTGGTCATGATCGGTGTTTTTCTTTGATGATAAAGTCTTTTTATTGGCATTGTTTTTGTGTGGGAATAGTAGTCCCTAGGGGAAGCGGCAGGGAGTGGGTTCTCATCTATAGTTAAAGCTTAATCAAGATTTTCTACTGCTATGTTAAGTTGTAATAAATTACTTACCCTAAGGTAGCATAGTGTTGGGCTCTTGTGTAGGTCTATTTAATTCCCTTTCTATATATATTAATTTTCCAGATTGTTGTTCCTATGAATATTGTTATAACAGAGGTTTGAGTACTAATATTTTATTGGTATTGTTCTATTGTTTATTAAAACACAAATAGAGAATATTTACTTCTGGTGTTGAGGACATCAGATTTGGTATTGTTTCATCTTTCTTCATCAAGTTTAGAGTTGAATACACATTAATTTTTCATTGTTGTTATTTATTAGTTTAGATTAATTTATGTTTGCGTTTATTTATATACATCTATTAGATTAGTCAAATTTAAGGAAAGTTTATATAAATATCCATTATCTATATGTATACAGATATATTGATACATGTATATGTACATGTGCACACGTATATGTATTATTAAGCTCAGAGTCATTCTACAGTGGTAGCAAGGTTTCTCAAGTTTCATTGTGTAGATAAAAATCAAAGAATAAAGTATGGAAGATTTTAACACAAAAATATCATTTAAAAATATATATACTTCCTGCTTATATATTAATGGTGTGAAATGTTATGGAAAAGTAAACAAAAATTATAAGGACATTGATAGGCTTGACTTTACAATCCTGTCCTCGTGTTTATTAATACCTTTATGACCAGGGATTATTGTTTTTAAATCTGTAATTGTTTGACTAAGTGAGTCATTTACATATACAAGCCATATATGTGTTTAAATTTAAGCTGTCTTTTCTTATTCTATGTAAAAGAAAAGTTTTTCTTTGTGCAATTAAAGGGAAAAAATTATGATTTCATATCATGCATATCACCATTACAAAAAAGAAAGTACTTGCACCCATTATCCTAATAGACTATATTGTCTGTATACAATTAAAATAAGCTGATTGGCAATCGATGCTAATGGTTGAGATAAGCATTCATTGAGCCATTAAATTATGCAGTGCGACATAGACAAGATGCCATGAAAGAGCGCATGTGAACACACATCACATGCTAGACGATGTCTCAATGGAGGCTACTATTTGGACTGATTTATTGTCTGGAAAAGGTTGAGGAGGAATGTGTATATCAACAGTTCCTTCTAACATTTGAATCACTGTAATCATAGAAGGCTGTTGGAGAGGGTTGTATTGAATGCACCACAGCCCCAACATGCTCAATTTCTTTGTTATAACTTCATCTTCACTATCAGCTAAATTTTCTCTTCTTAGATTTTGAAATTCTCCCATTTCCACTTGTTTGAATGCCCACTCTAGATAGTCAAATTTGCTGGATATGGTTGCTCCCATGTCAAAGTTTTTTTCTTCCTCCTACCATTTCCATTACCAACATACCATAACTGTACACATTTGATCTGTCAGTCATGGGCCTATTGATTATAGACCACACTTCTGAAGCCACATAGCCAGGGGTTCCTCTAAGACCTGTCTAAGTGACATGACTCTCTTTATTATCTGTGAGCTTTGCTAGACCAAAATCTGCAACCTTTAGAGAAAAATTGGCATCTGACAATACATTATGGGGTTTGATGTCACAATGCAATATCATGCATCGACACTCATTGTGTAGATATGCAATCCCACGAGCTATACTCATTGCAATGACATACAATTGTTTCCAATCCAAGACTTTTTGAGCATCTCGGTAAATATATCTTTCGAGGGAAGCATTCACCATGTACTCATAAATCAAGGCTATTTTAGACCCCTCGATGCAATAACCCAAAAGTCACATTTGATGCAAGTGGTGGATTCCTCCAATAGTAGCCACTTCATTCATGAATTGGAGTTGACTATACTTTGATTCCTCAAGAGTTTTATCTGCAATTATACATCCATTAGGAAGTTCACTTTTATAAACTATACCAAAACCTTCTTTGCCAAGTCTCTTTGCAAAATTATTGGTGTATTTTTTTATCTGACTATAAGAATATCTAATGGAAATTCCTTTGTGTAAAAAGTTCTCAACTGAAGGAGGTCTGGAGTCATGGGGATCTATATACCCTCTAATGTCCTGCTCCTCTGGTTTCTCCCTTTTCCTTCGGTTAATCCTCATGAAATAAAAAATGATGGTTGATGTAATGAAGACACCAAATGAAACGCCTACAGTTGCAATAATATTTACAGCCAATTGATATATCTAGAGATAAGGTTACCGATCATTACCCATTTGGTGGAAAACATAAATGAAATAACTAATTTTAAAAGGAAATGAAGGAAGAAATTTCATACATACTTGCTTTATATTTTAAGGGCATCAACGGTTTCGTCTAGTTGAAAAGTTTTCCATCAATTAAAGAGAGGAATTATTAGTAAAACTCAAATGAAAATAGTTCCTTGTTAATCACCTTGTAATTTCCTTTCCTTTGGGCTATAAACTGCTTTGAATGTTTCAACAAGCTCTCGATTCATATTTCATGATTATAAAATTTCATAAGCTTCGATAATAAATGTGAAATCCTGATTATTTACATCAAATCTATATAAACTATAGCACACAAGAAGAAATCCATACCGTCAGAGCAGCTGTACTCGTGGGGACCGTCTGGACTAATGCATGCCTCAAAGCCTTCTACAGTAGGTTGAGAATATGCTTCCTTCTTCCTTCTCAATCATACAAATTAAATGAAAATTGTACACCCCAATACGGTGTTGTCATTCCAGTGAACAAGAGCGACAATATTACTACTGAAAGTAATCTCCGAGAGCTCATGTACGAGGGATTTGAAATCAGATGGAATATTAGCAATGATTGCCCTTCCTGTAAAACCTCGGGCTTTGAGGCATGCATTTGTCCAGATGTTCCCCATGAGTACAGTTGCTCTGATGGTAATTCAAAAGCTTTCTTTTCTCTTTCGCTGCTATAACTTTTGTGTATTTATCAGGAGTTCAGATTGATTATTGTGAAGGTCTATGAAATTTTGTAATCATATAAATTAAATCTATAGCTTGTTAAAACTTTCAAAGCAACTTGTAGGCTAAATTAGCAGGGAAATTACAATGCGGTTGACAAAAACCATTTTCATTTGAGGTTTACAAAAAATAATTTCTTCTTGTCGTTGAAGGAAAACTCCTCATCGAGAAGAAACTGTGGATGCCCTCAAATATAAAGAAGGTATATTACTTTAGGCAACATTTTTTTCTTTAATTAGTTAATCATCTCATTTGACTGTTCTTTCCGAATGGGCAGCGGTCCATAGCTTTACCCTTAGACAACAGTTTATTATTGGCTATGGATTTATTGTAGTTATAGGCATTTCATCCGGTGTCTTTGTTATCTCGATGATCATTTTTATTTACATCCGAATCGATAAAAAAAAAGGAAGCAACGACAGGAGGAGCAGGACATTCTAGGGTTTATGGACCCCCTCGACTCCAGACCTTGTTCAATAGAAAACTTCTTGAACGCAAGAATTCCTACCAGATATTCTTATCGTCAGATTAAAAGATACACCAACAATCTTACAATTAGACTTGGTCAAGGAGGTTTGGTACAGTTTTCAAAGGTAAACTTCCCAATGGATCCATGATAGCTGTTAAAATTCTTGACAAATCGAAACATAGTCAAATCGAATTCCTGAATGAAGTGACTACCATTGGAAGGATCCACCACTTGCATCTCGTGCGACTTCTGGGATATTGTTTTGAGGGGTCCAAAAGAACTTTGATTTACGAGTACATGGTCAATGGCTCCCTTGAAAAATACATCCATGAAGATGATCAAAATGTATTAGATTGGAAACAACTGTATTTCATTGCAATGGGTATGACTTGTGGGATTGCATATCTACATGATGAATGCAGAAGCAAGATATTGCATTGTGACATAAAACCCCATAATGTATTGCTTGATGCAAATTTCTTCCCCAAAATTACAGATTCTGGTCTGGCAAAATTAACAAACAGAGAAGAAAGCCATGTTTCTCTAACAAGTGCTAGAGGAACCCCTGGTTATGTGGCTCCAGAGGCATGGTCTAGAAACAATGGAGCCGTGACTGACAAATCAGATGTGTACAATTATGGTATGTTGGTGACAAAAATGGTGGGAGGAAGAAAGAACCTTGACATGGGAGCAACCGATACAAGCAAATTGTACTTTCCAGAGTGGGCGTTTAAATAGGTGGAAATGAGAGAATTCCCAAGGATGAGAGGAGAAAATATAGCAGATGATGAAGATAAAGTTATAGCGAAGATGTTAAGCATGTTGGGACTATGGTGCATTCAGTACAACCCTTCTCAACGTCCTTGTATGAATAAAGTGATCCAAATGTTGGAAGGAAGTATTGATATCACCATTCCTCTTCGACTATTTCCTTTCAATACACCGGTCCAAACACTAGCTTCTATTTAATCATCGCCTTGTGTGCGATGTGTTTTTGCAAGGTTTCATTTCATGGCTCAATGAATGCTGATCTTAACTCGTAGTATCGGTTGCCGGCCAGCTTGTTATTTAATCTATGTAGAGAAAATAATCTATCAGGTTGATGGTACCTGGTTCTTTTTGCTTCCTAAATGGTTATAGGTTCTTTTCTGCTATGTAATTGTGTTGTACGCATCATATCAAATCATGATTCAAATATTTAAGTTTGTGAGAACAAGGTGAAATGATTGGCTGGTTGTAGTGATTTGTCCAGATGATTCATTTAGTTAGCAAAACGCTGATTTAAAAGGAAAAATGAACTTGACATCTGATTGTAATTTCCCACCCACAAATAGGTGGTCATCTAAAGTCAAGCATGTGACTCCTTGATTTTCTCAATTACGTTCTAAGCTTGGCTGAATTATTATAATTAGATCATATACTTTACTTGCGTGCTTTGAACACCAAGGAAACTTCCATTTGCTTTTTATTATTAATATTTGTTCTAGGTTTCATTTATTGATTTTTGTAGAAAGTCTTCTTGTTTGACTCCGTTTTAAATTTTTTTATATTATTAAATTGGAGGAGGCGTGGGAGAACTTTAGGTATATAGGTTCATATTCTTCTTTTTACTTAAAGTAACTGTTTTTCTAATGAGTTTAAATCTATTTGAAGCCTCATTTTGATTATGTATTTTTATTTTTTAAATCTTTAATATATTCTAGAACCTTGAAATCATAAAATGTATATTACAAAATCTAAATACCTATTTTCTATACCTTAAAATCTAAATAGAAAAATATCTTATCTTGAAAAATGGATCTTAATAAATTTATTCAATTGATTTCTAATATTCATGCATCTCATTTTCAATATCACAATAATGAAAGACTAGATTGAAAGTTGTTAGTCCAAATTTAATAGATTTAGAATTTAATGTTCAATGTAGCTAGATGTAGAAATGATAAAGTATATAAAATATTCTAATGAATATCTCATAGACACAATGCTCAACATATCTAGATCACTTAATGTAGGAACATAATATTAATTTTCAAAACACAAACACAAATTCAATTTTATTGATATTGCAGATCTGATTACACCATGCCTCTGTTAATTGTTAAGAGGTCTTTTTCATCCTTAAGCTTATTTTGAGAGTCATTGTAGTCGAATGTCTTTTCTAAATCAAACACCATTAAGTTTTTTTAAATCTCAAATCAGTTATCATCTAATGGGTTAGATTTAGAAAAGACATTCAACTATGAATATGACTATCTCAAAATAACCCTAACCCTTTAAATTTGTATACTTTAAACCTTAAAGATTTACCCTATTGAAATAAACTAAGTTACCAAATTCTTCCCTGGCAGCCCCAAAGTCTGGTCCGGTTCTTGCAAAAGTCTGGTCCTTATCATATTCTTGCAAAAGCCTGCCCAAATTCTGTTAGATGAACCTGACACAAATTTTGCCATTTTTATGGCGAATTTGCAAATCTATGGTAGGATCCAAGCTGAATTTGGCCAAAAAATGGATTTTTTTGACTTTTTTTTGTCTATTTTAGTCAATCCAACCCTCCAACCCTAAAATAGACCACGAAAAAGGCCAAAAAGGTAAAAAAATGTCATTTGGACTAAAACATTAATATATATGTTGGTGTATTTTGCTATGTTGCTTTACTATTAGCATAGTGGTGTATGAACTTATTTGCTGCTGCATATATACATATACATACATATATATAAGCAATATGTTTTTGTACAAACGAACCCAAAACGAATTCGAACCCACCCCCAAAACATTTTGAACAAATTTCGAACCCGAATCTTGAACCCAAATCCGAACCAACAACTTAGGAAATAAATAACTATAAAATCAGATCTTTATATAGGCTGGTTGCATGCCTTTCTCAGTGTTAATGCTCTTGTGGGCCTGTTCTCTGTTAAGGGAATATACATTGGTTTTGCACCCACTGTGGCAGCCCTTGACTCCGAATCGACCATTATAGCTTTATGGGAAATAAGAAATGTTTTGTTTCTTAGCCTCTAACACATAGTTTCTAAAACAAGGGTATACAAATTAGGTTAAACTGTACACAAACAAAAATTCTTTCATCCTTTCATCCTCTCATCCTCACTAAAGTTCTCTTTTGTCCTCACATCCTCACTATTATAATTACAGAGTGAAGATACCCATTTCAGTTATACCTTGATTCGAGGCAAAGAACATATCTCCCTACAGATTGAAATTGTCATCAAAGTTACAAAAAAAAACAACACTTCTCTTCAATCATTCTGTTTTGATCAAAACTGCAGTGCTCAAAACAGTACATTTTGTGTCGAGGCACTAAGTACGTACAGCAAAAACGGGATTAAAAGGAAGAAAAAAAAGTTTAATGGGGTGGCGCAACAACAAGGGCATTAAAGGAGACAAATCGGCAGGAAGCTCAAGCTTGGATGCCCAAGTCATCAGAATGAGTGTCGATGATGAACAAGACAAGGCCGAGTCTTCTATGGTTGCTGCTGCTGTTGAAAATGTATAGAAGGACAATGTTTTTACTGGCTCTGATCAAACCAGTGCTGATTATTACTTCAATTCCTATTCCCATTTGGTAAGTTCAACGCACACTTTCAAAAACATAATTTATGTTCTATCTTAAATTTGATTACTTGTCTCTCTGAATTATAACTATAATTCCAATCTTGTATGTCTAAAAGAAACATCCATTTCTCAAAGCGATATACTTTGTTTATGGCCTTGACGGCTTTAGTTTACATGTATCTATGCCCAAAGCTAAAAAACTGACTTATTAGTAACGTTTAAATTTGTTCATGAACTTGTGCAACTTTAGTTTCTTATTTCTTTTTCTTTTCAGAAGAATGTTTTATTATTGTTTGTTCAGAAGCATTTTTATACTAGAACACATAAGCATTTTGACCAGATTATATGGATGGGTGGATGCATTAACCTATTATCATTTTATTTGTGTTCATGAACTTATTTAAACTGTATTTTGCACATGTACATGTTTAGGTCACCCTGTTAATCCATTGTTTGAATTTGTTCAAAAAAATTGTGTATCATGTTAGGATTTTTTGTCCCTATGTTGGTGGGCGGGTGGACTTTTTAGTATAATTTCTATTCTTTTTTCAAGTGTTTATATTTGTGAAACATTTTTTATTTATTTATTCATATGCTCAGACAGTCTTCTTACTATGTTCTTTGAATTTGATCAAAAGTGATATGTAGCTATTTTATGATGTACCGGGCTTTTCTGTTTCTTTATGTTTGTTGGCGGGTAGGTTTATAACTTATGACTTGATTTATGATTTTATCTTATTATGTAATTTGAAGTTTATTACTCTGGTTGTTATCGATTGTTAGTTTCAGCTTATTAAAGGGGTTTTCATGTGTCAGTGTTTTCATGTTTTCTTATTTGAGAGAAAACTATTGAAGGAATGTGTGTCTGACATGTTTTCGTTTATATATATGTAGCTTTGGGAGAGTTCCAAAGAATGGTAACTGAAGGATAGTTGTTGTTTATGTCTCTTCTTACATTAAGACTTGATACGTTTGTGTTTGAATGTAAATTTATGGGACGCATTGTGAGGAATGCTAGATGGAGGGTTTTTGAGAATTTGGTATCTTTGCATAACTTAGTGTTATAAATGAAAGTGAGCAAATTTATTAAGGATTGCGTCAAAGGGTATTTTTTTGGTGTCTGCTTACACAAGGTTCTTTGATTTTTTGTATTTGTATACATGTTGTACAATGTGTGTGTGAGAGAGAGAGAGTTGTGTTTTACATGAGGGTTTGTGATGTGTTTGTGCTGGCATGAGAGTGTGAGAGGGAGATGTTCAAAGGAACGTCAACTGAAAAATAGTTTTTTTAATTTTTATTAGCTCACATAATATATCAGTGTTTTAAATATGCCCATGAGGGAGAGAAAACTTATAAGAATATTTTTGTTGGTGTTAGCCTATGTAGGATTTATCAGCTTGTACAGCATTTCTGATATATTTGTCTTTGTTTCTTTTGCAGGTATACATGAAGTGAGTATTGAACTTCTAATGGTTTGGGCCATTTACACCTTTGAACTATTTCTTCTTATATTTTAAAAACACTTTTTTAGTTTATGATAGAAAACTGTGCTAAAGATAGTTATTCATGCATATGTCTTTATGTGTTAGAGAGAAAGGTATTTGTGGTTTTGGTCAATGTTGTAAGGAGGCCCTGAGTTGTTTTTGTGCGAAATTCGCTTGTATGCAAGCATTGGGCGTCTATGTCCATATAATGGTTTGTCAAAAATAGCAGATACATTTATTGTGACTTTCCGTGCTCCACTTTGCTGCAAACTATATATTGTGTAGATTATATTGACTGTGTCTCCAGCTGTTGTATTATTTTGCGTTTCTGATTGACATAATACCACAATTATTCTACCAGGAAATATAAATCCGGAGCATGCATTTGCCACTCTTGACTACATAGTTTTTGTGTGAAAGATTCCAGTGAACTGAAACTCTTTTCCTTTGGTGTTAATAACTTTGCACATGATTTTGTGCTCCTTTGAGGCTTTTATTTTGATATTTATTGAGAGTTGTCTGCTTAAAATTTAACCAACACTAACATTAGTACAGACACAGTAGTCAAATCTACATGTTTTTTGGAAGGGTCATGGCTGTAAATGCAAACTGAACTTCTATCAAATCTAAACTACCAGTGAATAGGTTTAAATTATGTCTGATATATTTCTGTTGAGTCTGAGATTATAATATTATTGTTGACTGTACCCGATGATCCTTCACTAATGAATTACTGTGTTATTCTCATCAGCTCATTCTGCACATATATATATATATATTGCAGTGAGTCTGAATAGTCACGTCTGTGATAGACGTGACTCCTCAGGGTTCACTACAGTCCACGCATATGGTATGAGACGGTTCACGTCTTAACTTAACAAATAATATATTACGCAGCACATTGTATAACACTGCATAACCTATCGTATTACATGCGTAATACTGCAGTTTATTAATTGGTCAATAATAAGTATTGACCAATAGCAATAGCCGTCGGTGTTACAAGCATTCGATCATTAATATATATATTCACTTTAATAACTAATAATAATGATATCAATATTATAATATTTTTTTTTCTATTAAGATAGTTTAGAAATAATTACATGTATAGAGCAGAGTCTGAGAATTAACATAACTGTTCACGCCCCCATTGCATATACAGTTACAAAATTTGGGGGGTGATAGTACAATTAGAACTTAAGCAGCTGAAAGAATACCTAATTCTCTTTATGATATGACCATTTACATATATATCAAAAAAGAACTTTAAAGAGAAGCTGTCATCTAATCCCAGCCATCAGTGTGGCTGCCTGGGTCATTATGGACCACTGGAGTCTCCTCAAAAGTCTGATTCTCCTCCAGTTGGATCCCTGCATCTCCTCCAGCCAGAGCATTACCCTGATTGGAGTCACTATTGATCTGCAAACCATTAATCATTTTGTTCAAATCCTCCACTTCTGTGGGGGCTAGAAAGCTTTGATACTCTGCAATGTAATTCGCAGCCTGCACTTGATCTTTGTTTATCCTCAAGCTGCCTTCCTGTACTAACATCATGAACTCACTCCTTGTAATGTGAAGAACCAATGAAACCTGTGACATGATATTAAAATGTGTAAGTTTAATATTAAACTCAGTAAGTTTCCTTCTCTCAGCTTGAAAGATTTCTCTATTCCTGTCCTTCCAAAGAGTCCATAAAACCTCAACTGTAAGAGCAAACCAAAAGTTGTTAAGTTTAGAATCAAATTTATCCACATAACCTGCAAGAATTTCACTCCAAGAGATACTAGACATGCAATTCCAAAGACAAGGGGAGCCAAGAAAAATAGCCCAAATCTTACGGGCATAGACACTCTCAAAAAATAAATGCTCAAAAGACTCAACAACATTACAAAGACTGCAAGAAACATGAGAAAGACCAATAGAAGAAAGCACCTGACCAACAGCCAATTTCTTAATCAACAGCAACCACTTAAAGCAAGTTTTCTTGGGTTCGGCTTTACCTTTCCAAAAATACTCAAAAAAGAAAGACCAATTAGAAAAGGGGTTAATCTACCCCCAGCACTGGGACACCCGAGCAATAAGGGATGAATCATTCTTCATACAAAGATACAAACCCTTGGTAGTTGTATCAGCCAACAAACTGCCATCAAACCATTTAACTTTATTAAGAAAAGCATTAGAATCAATAATTTCACATGAGTTATTCGAATTAATTGCTTTCTTAATCAGTGTATAAGTCTTCTTCTGAGAATCAAGGATGTTAAATTTGAGTTTAATCTTCTCCCACTCCCCTAGCTGCCCACCTTCCAAGATGTCCTGTATCAAAGAGATCCCCTTTAAATTCCATACCTTTGCAGAACAACTCTGTGTAAGAGCCAAAGGTTTACCATTACAGAAGAGCCCCCACCAAATAGATCTATCTTTAACAAGAAAATAAGGAGGACCACCTGCTGCCCCTCTTCCCTGAATGAACTGCCTCGCCTGCACCCATGCCTTCCAGAAAGCTTGAAATTTTTTTGACCCGAACAATCTCATATTGAACTCACCAAAGACAATATCAATCACTGGTACATCCTTCCATTGCTTACCTTTCCTAATAGCTGACTTCACTATGTTGTTTCTAATAAGGATTTTCCACAGCTCATTACCCCACAGAGCTTTTAGAACCCATTTAGAAGCAAGAGCCGAACCATGTGTTTTAAGGTCCTTCAAGCCCAATCCACCTTGACTCTTCACCTGACAACACCAAGCCCATTTAACACAGTGTCTTTTCTTACTCCCCTTCCCATCTGACCATAAAAAGTCGCGAAGAATTTTCTCAATCATATTCACATGAGAATTAAGAAACAACCAAGCCGAAGCATAGTAAATGTGATGAGATGAAAGGACTTTTTGAACCACTTGATAGCTTCCTGCAATGGAGAGGGAGTGTGTCTACCATTTGATGTGCTTCTTATTGATTTTACCATACACCCAATCCCACATATCATTAATATTAGGCTCTACTGAGAAGGGAATACCCAGATATCTGACAATCTGACTGGGCCCTACCCATTGCCAACCCTTATTTACCAGCCAATCAGATGGTTCATGAGACCATCCCAACACATTGGATTTGGAAGGGGATATTTTGGACCCCGAAGCTTGACAGAAAAGGTTAAGCCTGTTAATGGCATTATCAAAATTCTCTTCTGAAAGACCTAGGAATAGAGATGTATCATCAGCAAACTGAACATTAATCAACTCTTCATTATTAGGAAGAGAGATACCTTTTAAAGGAGGCCCTAAGTCTTCTGCCCTTAGAGTGTAAAACAAAGCATCTACAGAAATAACAAACAGCAGAGGGGAAATTGGGCAATCGTGCCTTATAGACCTTTGCACCACTATAGGTTCTGACAAGTTGCCATTCACATCAATGACAATAGTAGCATCTTTAAATAAAATACTTATCCATTTACAATACAACTCCGGGAACCCAAATGCTTTGAGCATTCCAATGACAAATCCCCATTCTATCCTATCATAAGCTTTCTCAAAATCTAACAAGATCATGGCCACCTCTTGTCCATCTGATTTAGCCCAATGCATTGCCTCCCAACTAGTAATTAGATTCTCTAAAATGTATCTCCCTTGAATAAAGCCTGTTTGAGTTTGAGAAATAAATCTATTCAGAAGAGGAGCAATTCTCCTAGCAAGAACCTTGGCTAGGATTTTATAGGACAAGTTTAACAATGTAATTGGCCTTCAATTCTTAACAAGAGATTTGTCCCCTGCTTTCGGAAGAAGCTTAACAACACCTCTGTTAATAGATTCCCCTAACGAACCTTTTTTGAAGGCTTCTTCATGCACATACAAGAGTTCAGTACATATCCAACTTTTGTTCTTCTTGTAGAATTCCGCAGGAAAACCATCCATACCAGGAGATTTCCCATTAGGGAAGGAATCAATAGCAGCAACAATTTCCTCCACGGAGATGCCTTTACTGAAGTTGTTCTGTTCTGTATCTGAGATTTTGTGGGGAATAAGCTTAAGACAATCCTTCATAGCTACTTGACTGTCTGATGACACTTTCGATGAAAATAACTCACTATAGAACCCATGAAAGGCTTTCTGAATGTCCTCTGGATCCCTAGTATGTCTACCCTCCAACTGAATTTCACTGATCAATTCTCTTTTGTGTTTGGCCTTTATAATATTAAAGAAGTACCCAGACCCTTTGTCCCCTTCATTAATCTAGTTCATCCTGGCTCTAATTTTCTGCCCTTGAATCTTATATCTCTGAATACTACTCAAATTATGTTTTATATTGATCAGTTGAATTTCCAAATCCTCATTGCTCCCTTTGTCCTGGAGTTCTTTTTCTACATAGTTCAACCTACTCTGCCAGAATGATTCTTCTTTATTACTATCCATGGCCACTTTTTTCCCAATAACTTGCAGAAGGTTCTTCCAAGTTTCCACCTTCAAGTTCCAAAGCTCAATTGCATCCAGAAGAGGATTACCAAGTCTAGTAATCTCAGTTACCATAAGAATGGCCTCCATATTGTCAAGATCTTCAAGGAGCGTAGTGTTGAGCTTGAAAGGGTTATTCTTCCTCATTGTGACTTCTGCACTTCTATTGTCCTCAATCTTACAACATGTATGGATAGGAGAATGGTCAGATAGAGAGGCTGGGAGAACTTGAACCATAGCATGATTATTTTCAGGAATGAAGGAGACTGCGGAAACATCTCCATAAACTCTATCCAACCTACAATATACTCTTTGCTTACCCTTCTGATTATTGCACTAGGTGTACCAAATGTCAGGAAACTTACCATGCATGTGTTCCATAGGATCCAAAAGATTGAATTTCCTTTTGAACTTATGCCAAAAGTACATCTCATTGCCTTTCCAAGAATGAGCCAACCCTCCTGATTTATCTACTCTGTGTTCCACCATGTTAAAGTCACCAACAACCACCCAAGGGATTTTTGGTAGATGAGCACAACACCATTCCCATAATTCTGCTCTTTCTCTATAATTATTCGAAGCATAAACATTACAGATTCCAAAGATATTCTCCCCTTGCTTAATTGTAACCCAAATAATCCTCTGGCAGGCTGAGCACCCATGGCTTTCAATAAGGTTTTCCCATTTAGGGTGAATGAGGATTGCCACACCTCCTTTCCCTCTCTCATGGTTTGAGTGAAACCCAATAGACTTATCCCAAAGGAACTTCAAGATGGAATGGGCTTGAAAACCAACCACCTTAATTTCTTGCAAACAAATAAAATCTTTGAACTTCAAATTGTTACACCATCTTCTAACTAGATACTTTCTATCTGGCATCTCTAACCCCCGGACATTCCAACTATGAATGTGTAACATCATGAAGACTTAGGAGGGGTTTTGCATTCTTGCATAACTTATTGAAACAATTTGGTAAATTCTTCCTCCCTCTGCCCCCATTGGAAACAGAGCTTCTTTCTGTTGTCTTCCTCTTTTTCCTAACAACTTCGGTGAATTGTCCCTCCAAGTTAGAGGCCACAATAGCAAGGGATCGAGGTGGAGAAGAAAAGGCCGAAGGCGGGGTAGGAAACTCCTTATTTTCTTGTTGAAGCTTAACTGCTCTCTCATTAATAGACATAATGGCTAATTGCTAAGCATTCAAAATTGGCGGGGTGGCTCTATCGGTCTGGGGCACTCCCGGTAGACCTCTTGGCAGGTGGGTAGTTACGGGAGTGGGGAAGGCATCAGAAACACCAACCCTGGCGGGGATCACTTCAAATTCCTCTTCAAAGAGAGGATTCGATAAGGAAAGGAAATTGTTACTAATAGGAATACCAATAGAATTAGAAGCATTTGGCTGAGGCCAAAATTAGGGCCAGATTCAACACCAGCGGTGATAGCCACTTCCTTATCATGTTTAGCGGCTGCCACATCATCATTAGCGCCTTCACAAGTCTTGGTCTTACTATTATCCGAGTTACCATTTTGAACATTATTATTAACAACATTAAATTTTTCCTTCTGTATGTGTTGCAGGGCTGGGCAATCTTTTTTTGTGTGACCATTGCCCCTACAATGAAAGCACGCACTAAGGTTCCCTAACAGGGAAATATCCCAACAGAATAATTCACCATCAAAGTCTAGAGAGATATTCTCAGGGTAGTCGACCTCTGGAGCAAGCGCCATAAGCACTCTGGCATTAAGATGCGGTAGTGTAACCCTTGATTGTTCGACCTGCAGCACTGAGCCTAATGGCTTAAGAATCTGGGGGATGAAAGGCCAAAATTCTACATTTAGGTTCTTAATTTCCACCCAATTCAGGGGAGACCGAGCCACTACTTTTTCAAAATTGCCCTTAGGGGACCACGGGTAAACCTTGAACATCGACCTTCCAACATTCCAAAATCGTTTCTCCAAGACTCTTTCTTGAATATTGTGATTTTTCAAAAAAACAACAAACAATACTTTTTGTATCATTCTATAGTATGTGACATAGATACCAAGTTTTTTTCCCCAAACTGAAGCAAGCCATTCGTCAAAGAATTTCCTAGCAGGCATAACCTCCTTATCAAGGCATACAAAAAAAATTCCAATACTTTTAAGCCTAGACTGCTCATTTTTAATGGCGGACACCATGTCCTCATTGGGGAAAAGCGAAAGAGTCTTAGGGCCGAGAGAAGGGAACTTACCATGTTCTCCTCCACTTCCACCAATGTCGGCAATTCCTCCACTAGCGAGTCCACTTCCATTGGTTGTGGACCGTCCTCCTTCCCCTCCTTGTTGCACTGAATCCACTGGATTCCTGTGAATAACTCCATTAAACTCCGCGGCGGCAGAAAAGGTTGGTGTGCTATCCGCCACCACTTGCTTATACGACAACTTCCCTTCTGGTTTATCAGCCTTGCCACCCTCTGTAATATTAATACCATCCTCTGCAGTACTTTCTACGTCACCCATAGTAATATCTCCCTTCCCACCATCATGATTCGGCTCTCCCATTACATGAGTGAACCAGGCCAAGAGCAGATTGAAATGAATACGCACAAGGGCACAATAATGATCAAAACAACAAACCCTTTAAAAAGGAAAAAAGAAAAACGCAAAGGAAATAAGAGCCATGAAGCAATACAATCGGACACGAGGCTAACAACATGATGCACACAATCACGCAAAGCAAGGACAAAGACTGACGTCATCGGCACTCATGGAGGAAAGTTGCAGAGCCTGTTTCATCCTCAGAATCTTAGTGTTCCATATCAATATTATAATATTGATATTATTGTTATTATTTATTTATTCTTTTATTTATATTATATTAGATATAATCAATGTAATATATATATATATATATATATATATATTAATAATAATAATAATGATATCAATATTCTAATATTGATATTATTATTATTATTATATATTATTATATTTGATATTCTATTTGATCGAAGCTACTATTCTTAACACTCCCTCTTAGCTCGGGAGGATAGACATATCACAATATTAAAGACTTATAATAAGTCACTTGACTTGCGAGATAAGTATTCTTTCATTAATTATCACATATCTCATGATAAATATATATCACATATCACATTCCTCGTGATATGAATTATCACACATCTCGTGATAACTAGAATCATATATCACATGCCTCATGATATGAATTATCACATATCTTGTGATAAACAGTTTCATATCACATGCCTCGTGATATGAATTATCACATATCTCGTGATAAATAGTATCACCTATCTCGTGATACTAAAGGATATACTATGCTTGAGAACATTACATTCTCCTTATTTATATCCTAGTTATGGTATGTGCACTGACATTACGTCGCAAAATGTCTACCATAACTGCTGATATCAAGTCACATGATATCAGTCTACTGAACATTATAAGATCATCACCTTACAATGTTTTAAAATACAAGTGTTAGTTGTCCAAAAAGTCGTCACTTTTTAGAAACATACACAGGAATGGTAGGCCCATAAAGTCATAGAGTCACACATATGACAAAAGAAGTTTACACATTAAACACCTTTAATATATTAGTACAAATCAAAATTTACATTTCAATCATACCAAGCTTCTTTCTGAAGTGATCAACTTTCACTTTGAGAAGAGGTTTGGTGAGGATGTTTGTTGTTTGATCTCCTGTATTGATATACTTCAACTGGATTGTGTTCCTTTCCACCATATCTCTCACATAGTGATAAGGAATTTCAATATGCTTAGATCTATCATGAAATACAGGATTCACTGACTTTGATTGCCACAGTGGATGATAGTTGGATTCAGAGGTTTACTAAATAATCCCACAAGTAGTTTCTTGAGCCAAACTACTTCTCTAGCAACCATGGATGCTGCAATCTATTCGGCTTCTATAGAACTCTGTGTTACTGAGGACTATTTTCTACTAATCCATGATATCATAGTTGAGCCTAAGTTGAAACAACATCCGGAGGTGCTCTTCTGATCAGTTACACTTCCTGCCCAATCTGAATTTGTGAATCCTTGAAGATCTAAGTCAACCTTCTCATACTTTAGTCCATAATTAATGGTACCTTGAAGATATCTCAATGTATGCTTGACAGCCACAAGATGTATCTCCCTGGGCTCACACATAAATTGGCTCAAGGAATTTACAACATAGTAGATGTCAGGTCTAGTATTAACCGCATACATCAAGGATCCAACTATTTGTCTGTAGAGAGAGGGATCTGCTAATGGAGAATCTGTTGCTGTTTCCTTTAGTTTATGAAGGTTTGTTTCCATGGGAGTTGACATAGGTCTACAGTTCATCATACCAAATCTCTTTAATATATCAATAGTGTACTTCCCTTGATTTAGAACAATACTATCTGATTTTTGCCAGACTTCAAGTCTAAGGAAATAATGAAGGAGACCTAGGTCTTTCATCTCAAATTCCGAGGCCAAATCTTTCTTACATTGTTCAATAAGGTGATCTTCTCCTGTAATCAATAGATCATCAACATATAATATTAATATTAAAATATCACCTTTGCTTTGTTTGAAGTAGAGATTTGGATTTGCATTATTTTTAGAGAAACCTAATCCCATTAGGTATTTGTCAATCCTTTCATACCAGGCCTTGGGAGCCTGTTTAAGTCCATATAGAGCTTTCTTTAATTTACACACATGTGATTTTGCATTGTGAATTTCAAATCCTTCAGGTTGTTCTAAGTAGACTTCTTCAATGGTTCCATTTAAGAAGGCAATTTTTACATCCATCTGATGAACTTTCCATCCTTTGGCTGCTGCAATGGCAAGTACTACTCTCACTGAGGTGTATCGTGCAACTGGTGCAAATGTTTCTTTATAGTCGATTCCCTCTTTCTGTGAAAAACCTCTGGCTACAAATCTTGCTTTATATTTCTCTATACTTCCATCTGTAGCATGCTTGATTTTGAAAAGCCACTTAGAAGAAACAACAGATTTCTCTTTTGGTCTAGGCACTATCTCCCATACATCATTCTTCAGAATGGATTGATATTCCTCCGTCATGGCATCCTTCCATACTTGGTGCTGAAGAGCTTGAGTAACATTGGTAGGTTCAAATTCTATGAGTTCACTCATTAAGGCCACATAACTAGAGAATCTCTTAGGTCTTTTACTTTCTCTAAAAGTCCCTGATGGAGCTGCATAAGTCTTTGCTTCTTCCATTGTTTTGGTAGCCCAAAGTGGTCTTCTTTTAGGGTTCTCCAAAGACGTGATTTGTTCTTCATTTCTATCTTCCTCATGACACTCCCTCTGAATCTCAGGGGTGGGATCCTCTTCTAGATCCATGTGGGAAGTTTGAATTTTGGACTCAATGAAATTTCTAGCTCTTTTAAAAGCTACATCTTCCTCAAAAATCACATCTCTGCTTAGTTCAATTTGTCTCTGACCAGGCACATATATTCTATAGGCTTTTGAAGTTTCACTATAGCCTACGAAAATACCTTTTCTCCCTGAAGGTTCTAATTTAGTCCTTTTCTCATTGGGTACATGAATGTAGACAAGACACCCAAATATTCTTAAGTGACTAATGTCGGGTTTTATACCTGTGAAGGCTTCTTTGGGAGTTTTGTCATCAATATGGGAGTGAGGACATCTGTTCTGAATGTAGACTGCAGTACTAGAGGCAAAAGCCCAAAGTGAAGTTTCTATATTTTGATCAAGTAGCATGGCCTTGGCAGCTTCTACAATTGTTTTGTTTTTCCTTTCAGCAATGCCGTTTTGTTGAGGGTTGTAAGGAACAATGAACTCCCTCTTGATCCTAGCACTTCTACAAAATTCTTTAAAAAAGTCTGATGTGTTTTCTTTTCCATTATCTGTCCTTAGGGTTTTTATTTTTCTCCCAGAAGAATTTTCCGTAAGGGATTTGAATTCTTTGAATCTTTTAAAAATATCTTGTGATTCTTTACATTTAAGAAAGTAGATCCATGTTTTCCTAGAGAAGTCATCAATAAAGATTATATAGTATAGAAACCCTCCTAATGAAGGTACATCCATGGGTCCACACAAGTCTGAGTGAACTAACTCTAAGACATTGTTTGTTTTGCTAGTACTATTTTGAAAAGACCCCTTAGTAGTTTTACCTAAGGCACACCCCTTGCATACCCTTGAATTGTAAAGTTTGAGTTTAGGTACACCTGTGACTAGCCTTTCCATAGAAGATAGGGCACGAAAATTGAGATGTCCTAGTCTTCTATGCCATATTTCATTAGAGTCCGCAACTTCATGGATTAGGGCTAGATTAGGTTCAGTACATAACTCGTACAAATAACCTTGTCTATGTCCTATAGTTTTAGCTTTCTTGATGGTAGAATTCTTTGGCCATGCCAACACTTTTCTATCCATGAAGGTTACTCTATATCCATTATCTTCAAGTGTGGATATGGAGACCAAGTTTCTTTTTATGCTAGGGACAAATAGTACTCCGATGAGTTGAATTGAGATGCCAGATTTTAATTTGATAGTGCAGGTCCCAACACCTTTGACTGGATGTGCAAAGTCATCTCCAATTGTTAATTCTTCATCAGTCTCTTCTACCATGGAGTCTAGGAGTTCTTTGAATCCTGTTATGTGCCTTGATGAACCACTATCTATGACCCAGGAGTTGGATTTATTTGATACTTGATTTGAAAGTGCAGAGTAGAATACATATTTCTCAGGTTCATGCTTCTTTTGGAATTTTCTTACTTTGGCATATGATGCTTGCCTCTTGGTTCTGTCAGGACATCTGACTGCATAGTGCCCATATTGGTCGCATCTAAAACATTGGACTTGTGAAAAATCTTTCTTGGATGAGCCTTTCTCAGGATGGCTTTTCTTCTTTAGAAAGAACTTTCTCTTTCCTTTCTTGTGGGAGTTTGCATTCAAGACATGAAGATATTCATCTATGTTCTTTTGATTTAATCATTTCTTTGTTTATCTCAATTCCTCTTGAAGACAGTCTGATCTTAATCGGTCAAATTTTGGAAATTTAGACCTTGCATTAATGCCTTGAATAAATGTTTCCCAAGAATTTGGTAGACCATCTAGGGCGATAAGTGTTAGTTCCTTACTTTCAATTTGGTATCCAAGAGTTGATAACTAATCCCTTAGAGTCGATATCCTCATAAAGTATACATTGATAGATTCTCCTTTGTTTATACTTATATGATTGATTTCTCTTTTAAGGGCCAAGGTTCTGCTGGAGTTATTTATTTCATATGTACTTTCAAGTGCTTTGAACATATGATATGTTGTTTCATATTTCATCAAAATTTGTACAATATGATCTCTAACTCCATCAACTATGATTTTCATGGCTTTTTCATTTCCTTCGGTCCATGCTGTTTTCTCAAAATCATTTTCTGGTTCCGGTTTATTTTCTTTCACAAATGACTCAACCTTATTTTCTTTTAATATCATCATAATTCTGAATTTCCATGATGGAAAATTATTTCCTCCTTCTAACCTGTCTTCAAATCAAATTACGGCTGCCATGGGAGAATGTAAGGTTCTTTATATTAAATCTGACTTTCTCAAATTTAGTTGCTTCTAGGATGCTTCCTAACTTGGCTCTGATACCATGTAAATGCAAACTGAACTTCTATCAAATCTAAACTACCAGTGAATAGGTTTAAATTATGTCTCTGATATATTTCTGTCGAGTCTGAGATTATAATATTATTGTTGACTGTACCCGATGATCCTTCACTAATGAATTACTGTGTTATTCTCATTGGCTCTTTCTGCACGCGTATATATATATATATATTGCAGTGAGTCTGAATAGTCACGTCTATGATAGACGTGACTCCTCAGGGAGTCACGCCTATCATAGGCGTGACTGTTCACTACAGTACACGCATATGGTATGAGACGGTTCACGTCTTAACTTAACTAATAATATATTACGCAGCACATTGTATAACACTGCATAACCTATCGTATTACATGCGTAATACTGCAGTTTATTAATTGGTCAATAATAAGTATTGACTGATAGCAATAGCCGTCGGTGTTACAAGCATTCGATCATTAATATATATATTCACTTTAATAACTAATAATAATGATATCAATATTATAATATTGATATTATTGTTATTATTTATTTATTCATTTATTTATATTATATTAGATATAATCAATGTAATATATATATATATATATATATATATTAATAATAATAATAATAATAATAATGATATCAATATTCTAATATTGATATTATTATTATATATTATTATATTTGATATTCTATCTGATTGAAGCTACTATTCTTAACAATGGCGTTGTGATTTTATTGAGAACTATATTTTGCAGACTTCCTGTTGCACTGGGATCTATGTAAGGTTCATTCCAGTAGCATGATTTTACATCTGTGGAGGATATTTAATGTTTGCAGAAGAGCAGTGCTGGAAGTTACCACACACTGTGTAGCCACTGTGGCTAGAAGTTTATTTAGCATTTGCTAACTTAAATGGGTGGGTATAATAGGAATGTAGATTCAAGTGCCTATAATATTTCTGCATATAAATATGTTGGCTCTATGGGTTTTAAACATGATAAAAAGATATATCTGCGAGAAAGCACTACCATGCGATCAAGCATCGCATTATGGGACTGCAACAATTCCATGATGCAAGAGGTTTACATATTCAGGATCAGTAGATAAGTGTCGAAGTTGCAGCCAAGGAAAAATGGTCCCCGTTTGTTGTTTGTTGAGCAGTGTGATTCCACTGGGTCCAGTTAATGATTGTCTGCAAGTGGTGAAAGTGCCATGCCTCAAACACTTTGGTTATAGACACAAACTGCTATTGTTCCTGTAGCATATCATGTGAACCTAATTTTTGTAAATAAATAGCCTGCATTCCTTCTAACTTCTTTTATTAGAGTAAACATTTTATTGCATGTTGTCTGAGCTTTGAAGGATGCATTCTCTGATCCTGAATTTCAAGTAAGCCTAATTAGATGTTTTACACGTGAATATGTTTTTACAGGAAATGCTAAAAGATACAATCAGAACGAAGACATACCAAAATGTAATTTATCATAATTCATTCCTCTTCAAGGATAAAGTTGTACTTGATGTTGGAGCTGGGACTGGAATATTGTCTCTTTTTTGTGCAAAAGGAGGGGCAAAGCACATATATGCAGTGCGTAAATATACTTTTCTCATTTTAAAATTTCTTGCTTGCCACATCTTTGACCTTGGAGATAAAAGAAATATGCTCCCACATATTTTAGTTTGTTGGATATTTAGTCATGCAAAAGAGCATGATCAGTGATTCACAAGCAGTATATGTTTTAGGAGTTTTTGTAAGCTGTAGTTGAAATAGATGAATATTGATTCTGTAAGCCAATAGATTAATATTGTGGTTGACAGTTGATACAATGCATGCCCATATTGGTTGCTGCAGGTAGAATGCTCTCACATGGCTGGCATGGCAGTGGAGATTGTTAAAGCAAATAGCTATAGTGATGGTATGGGAAGATAGATAAATATTTCAATTTATGAAATTGGCTATGATTTTCTGACTTTTTTTTCTTATAACAATGTCCTTGTGATTATTTTATGTAGTTGTTGTGAGATTTTCACATCATCGCCCCATTCCAAATGGGGACCCCCCTCTTTTGTTTGCAGTAGGAGTAGTGGTCTTAGGTTGTCTTTGTTGGTGGCAATTTTCGAGTCCTTAGGTCCGGCAGGTGAAGTTCAGGAGTTGGTTTTGGCAATTTTGGCTTGCTGGGAGGTCAAGTTTGTTTGGAACATGGGCGAGAGTTGTGCTAGATCTTTCTAGAATATGGAATCAAGACCAAAGGATTTGTGATGAAACATGTTTAAACCCTTTGAGAATCCTTGTTTCAGCTTCAATTTGATCTTAGAAAGTCGAGATAGATTGTGGGAGGTAGCTTTGCTGAAGGCGCACTGAATCCTGAAATTTGGCTAAGTCTTGAAATATTTAAAAAACCCCCAAAATCTAGAATCTGCACCTTAACTCCTATGAAGCTGAAACCTATCTCAAACATCTTGAAAGGTATTTATACAAATATAACTTAAAGTATAAGAAATTAAATAAATCACAATTGTATAAATTCTCTTGCCCTCGAACTGGAAAATTGGCTAAGTTGAGAAGTGCAAATCAGAGTTTGAAGGAATTTTGCAAAGTGTCCTATGACTAGGCGGATTCTGCCCAGCCATAGGACAGACTGTCCTATGACCTTCAATTTTCCGCCCCTCCTCGATGACTTCATTTCGGTTCCTTAGGTGGAATGATAGTGTTTGGTGAGAGTTTTAGAAGAATCTACCTTTGGAGTGCAAGTTTTAGTGACTTGAAGGTGGACGGAATTGTCCCATCCATAGGACAATTCCGCCATGGAGTCTAGTTCCCACTTCTCTCCTTCCTAAGCAATGGTAGCCAAGGTTTTGATGAGTAGTTGTGTGGTCATTCGAAGAGTAGGATGGAGTGAAGATTTTGAAGGCCTTAGGAAGAGTGAGCTTTGGAGTCTTGGTGACCTTTTAGCAATGAAATTTTACAAGTGTCCCATGACTGGGTGGATTCCGCCCAGTCATAGGACAAGGATTTGTCCCATAGACCATAAAATTCCGCCCTCTCTTACCCATGTGAGATGGCTTCCTTGGAGTATGGAAGATGGAATATTGAAAGAAAGCGAAGGTATGATAAACAATTGATGGCCACTTGGAGTTTGGGATTTGAGCTCCATGCATTTTTTGAAGTTGTCTCGTGACTGGTCGGAATTCGACCAGTCATAGGACAGAGGTTTGTCCTTTGGAGCTTGGATTTCCGCTCCACTATAGGGCTTTGGAATTAAGTGTTTGAGGCATGGTGATGATGTTTTGGTGATTTTTGATAAGTTTTAGTCCTTAGTGGAAGGATGTTTCCATGTCTTCCTTGGGGCGGAATTGTCCTATCCATGGGACAATTCCACCATGATCTTCTCCTTGTGATTCCAATACAAGTCGTGTCCCAATTAGTAGTGCAAACAAGGGATTAAATGATGAAACCAATTGGTCCTTTAGGTGGATTTTATTTGTTTTTTTTCCAATGCAAGTGAGTCGGCCTCAAAGGGGAATGGTATTGCAAGATATATATAGAAGGAGATTTGGATTCATTTGTACAACCAAAAACATGCGAAATTTCTCCAAGCAGCAAGTTGACAATCATCTCAAATCTCAGAATTCTTGAAGATGGCCACAAGTCTGATTGAAATCAATTTTTCTTTCCAAATGATAGTGATGATGGGGGGATTATGGAATGATATGAGATGGTTTATCCAAGCAAAATCACATTCCCCACCATCCTTGGTTTTCAATTCTCAGTTTTCATGTCATTAAAGATGTCAAACTTAAAGCATAATCAGACTTTGAAATCTTGTTTGCAATTTGAGAGTGGTAAGTATTTTGGCTAATGGATTGAGTGTTTGGAATTTTTGAATTATGTGGTAGGAAAATTGAGTGGAAATCTGGAAATGAAATCGTGCTTAAAAGTTTTAATCCAACTTCATTGAGCTCATCCAAAGAATTTAATTCCTAATTTCCTATTTTCAATTCTCAGTAGTATGGCATCTTGCACAAAGATAAGTAAGACATGTTTTGGTATGTTTTGTAGGCTAAGGGAGATGTTCGAGACTCCAAAGGGGAATGATCCAAGCTTCAAGTTCAAAGATCACAAGTGGGAAGGAAGTTCACATCAAGTTACCGAGGGTCAAGACATTAAGGCTATTCAAATTGAGATCAAGTTGGGATTCAAGATCGAAATCAGAGGGACAAGTCCAATCACTTGAAGGCATTTCCAAGTACAATCAAGTTCAAATCAGATCGGGGGCAAGTTCAAGGATGCCCATCCAAATCATGCCATGAGGAAATTGCCAAGGAGTTGATGGTTTCAGAAAAGTTAATCAAAGTTAGAAATGTTGAGTACCAAGAGATATCTTCCCTTCATCAAAGATCAATCAGAGCTATAGGATAAGGATGATGAGGTGGCACCTAGTTGTCTTCTCTAATCAGAAAATTCCATATTTCAAGCACATGCAATCACAATGAGCCAAGTGTCCTATTTTCTCATTGGTTGAGAAATCTTTGTAATTTTCTTATTGGCCCATGATTTGGTGCCCTCATGTAATTGGTTGTAGTTATGACAACCCTAATTAGGGTTTATAGGATGCAATTTGGGCCCTTGATTTCATATTTTTGCCTCTTAATCTTGGCCATTCATTGTACTTGAGCCTCTATCTAAGGCCATTTTTCTCTCATTTGTAAGGGAGTTATGTTGGAGAATTGTTGCCAAAATACTATCAAGATTGTTCTATATTCATTGTTGTGGCTTGCATGGTGGATATACATGATCATTTTGGTGTATTTGCATGGTTCTTTACATCTCTCAATTAAAATAGGATTTCATTTCAAAGTTGCTTAAGTAAGAGTAAAGTAGATAGATTGTGTGGTGATATTGGTGGATGTTTGATTGGATTCTATAAAAGTAGGCCACTAGCTCCTTGTAGATGCAAGGGTGCCTTGTGTGGTAATCTAGTAGTTGTGCTCAAGTTCAATTCGCATTAGATCCTTGATTTGTACTACAAGTTGGATTGAGGGGAAGGTGTTGATATGAAAACCATTTGAGATCCTTTGAAGCTTTGCACTAGGTGGAGTTGAAGCCGTAGGAAAGCCTCCATTTGGTAGGAGTCCTAGTCCATCCATTAGTTTCCCATCCATAGTTAGAAGTAGAATTAGTCTAGATAGTAGGAGTTAAAGAGCAAAGTTGGAAGTGATATAAATCATGGATATATTTTTATTACACATTGTGAAGCCAAATCTTTAGAAGTGCAAGTAATTTGACACCCTTGAATGAATCATGTAAGCCCACCTAAGTGATTAACTAGAAAATCATATCATTTCAACTGAGTTAGATATCCACAGGTGTAAAGAACCTTGGAGTCGTTCCATGATCTTCATTGCAAAGCTTAGCATGGGAGATGACTTATTCAAGAGAGGGTTTAATACTCTATGTTTCTCGAAGCATTGAGTGTTTAGTCCTGCATGTTGTGTAAGTGGAACAAACTCGCATCAACAGTAGTCATCACTGTTCTCAAGGGAAAAATTGAGGAAATAGATTTACCTACCCAACATGTGGATGTTATCATTTCAGAATGGATGGGCTACTTCCTTCTCTTTGAGAACATGCTGAACACTATTTTATATGCCCGTGATAAATGGTTGGTAAGTGGTGCAACATTATTGTGAAAATTGTTGATGATAGATTTGGTGCATTTTAAAGTTTTTATAAAATTTTGTTGAATCTTTTTAGTAGTTATCTTTTTTCATTTATAGTATATATTGCAAAGAGTATGGAATTACTCTTTTTTTTTCTCAAATTTCTTTATTCTTCTTTGATGTTTTATGCTCTCTTTGTGCTTTTTTATTGCACTTTTCTATCTGGGGGGTGAATAATTTGTTTTTAAAGAATTTCATTATCTTTTTCTAATTTAATTAGAGCTGGCATATTTATAAAGGAAAATATTGCCATGTGAATGGCAATGGCCTTTACACTTAGAGGCGGCATCCAGAAGAGGGTATGATATGTATGCCTGGTACGAAGAGTATTCATAAGGTGCGGTCTTACAAAAATGTGGTCTTATACACTGCTTGCCACAGACCTAAAAACTTAAGGATGCCCCTGGGAAATCCTGCTTCCTCAGGAGGATTCTTATTCATTTATGTTCGGTTCTGTTCTAATGTTGTACTCCTGGATTTTGACCACATGACCATACTGAAAATTTATCTTGAATATGCCAATCCACATTTTCCTAGTGTGTTATGGGATAAGAACAAAACAAATGTTATGGGATAAGAACAAAACAAATCAAGCAACTAGGCAATGGGCAAGTGCAGAGGATACAAATTGTATTGATAGTCATTTGAAAAGCAACTGATTGACAATACTCAAGAGGTATAAGTATCTACATGTTGGTGATTTAGAAGGTACCAATAAGACAGGTTTTCAAACTCTCATGGAATGGAATAAGTCGGACAAATTCTCTTTTCTTCTGTTAGTCACAACTTCATAAGTACCCATTAATTTTGTTTTTGTGTTGTCATCGACTTCCCTTCCCAAACACAGCTAATTGCTCTAGCATATCCTATTTCATTTGCTTGGGCTGTTGAGGTGTATTTGGTATTGCTTTCCATCATTTCTTTTACAAAATCATATAGTTATAGACTAATCATAGATACCTAGTTTATATTAGTTATTTTTAGAATCAGAAAGTATGGTTCTTTTGTTAGTCATAACTTCATAAGTACCCATTAATTTTGTTTTTGTGTTGTCATCAACTTTCCTTCCCAAACACAACTAATTACTCTAGCATATCCTATTTCATTTGCTTGGGTTGTTGAGGTGTATTTGGTATTGCTTTCCATCATTTCTTTTACAAAATCATATAGTTATAGACTAATCACAGATGCCTAGTTTATATTAGTTATTTTTAGAATCAGAAAGTATGGTTCTTAGCATGCAAGTTTTTCACTTAATTACATCTCTAAGCAGTTGGGGATATTTCACCACTAAATCTTAATACCTTGAGTGGTCTCAAGTATTGACCAGCTGCTTTGCCTGTACATGTTTGCATTTCTTAGTTTTTTCTGGCCCCATTGACCGAATCATTCCATGTTGATAACATTATTTTTACTCTACTTCTTGTGTAGATGGTTACCGTTGAAGTTTTGTCACGACGGATGTACATTGTAAACACACACAAGTACTATTGAATTTGCAAACAAGCATAAGAAAATATGGGAATGCCATATTCTAGGCCTATGTATCTTATTTGACCATTTCATTTTTTTCTTTTTTACTTATCTTTGATAGGTAAATGATTAATGTTGAAGTTAAGGAGTTCTGATACCATGTTGAAATTTGCAATGCAAACACTTCCAGGATCAAACAACAAAACAAAAACATCTTCCACAACAAGAAACAAAAAAGAAGTGCTATATTGCTCAAGAAGTAAAGATTGCAAGATTGCAAGATGAATTACAATGATATGCTTTTATAGAATAGCATATCTCTAAAAAAGAAAAAAACTCAAAACACTAAGATATGCAAACTAGAGCTAAAAAAGCAAACTGGAGATCAACTAGACTAAACAAAACTAAATTAGCCTCAACTAAGTGAACTTAAGCTAGGTACACATGCAAATATGTGCTCAAATATGCATGAGATTATTCTTTGAGCATGCACACAATTAATTATGCAACAATACCAAATGTGCCTAATGCAATAAAACTATATATGAAGCAACATAAATGCATGCTCTAACAATTAACACCGATTACATATAAAATAAAATAGGCTGTCATTGTCAAGAGACAATTTAACATGATAGATCTCTATGAAAATCTGTTAGCTAGGAGGAAAGAGACCTCTAATAACTACATACATCAATATATTCTGGATTTAAATCTGGTTTATGTTCTCATTTCTATGTTTTGGGAAAGAGGACCACTTAATGTATGCTGGAAAATGTTTATGATGATATGGGACATCCATTTGCAGGTTTCAGTTTGTACCAATGTTCCAAGCCTCGGACTCGCCTTGGACTTGGCAAGCTCAAAATGGACTCGGACTTGGACTCGGCGCCTGGACTCGGCAAATCAAAAAACCCATGAAATGCAAAGATTTTTAAGGATTTTAAGTTTTTTTCCTGCAACATTTAGTCAATTAACATCTAATACACAATAATTGAGATAAATAGAAACTCCTTTGCACACATGCACAACTTTGCATAGATCACATAAGTAAAAATACGGATTTCTGAAGAAAATTAGTTAAAGTTAAACCAAATAACATATAGAAATCTGAAATATAGTGTCACTGTCAAATCAAAATGTCTACAATATTCATGGAATATGAAATCCATGGAATCAGAAGTTCAAAACATATATCAAAGATTCAAAATAAAGGCTCATAGCCTCATAGTAGCCTATGTCCTCCTACGAGTACGCCTAAAATGACGCATGGAATACTCTAGAGCCATCCTCTCTCCCTGTGTCTAAGGCTGAACCGAAACAGGATCCTCAATGACATGCTCATTGACAGATTCGGCACCCTCCTGATCCTCCTCATCATCACCCTCCTCATAATCCTCATCATCAAACTCAGATCCACCACTCTTAGCCTCAGGGTCCTGCACTGGGTCTCCTCGTGCTCTAGCCTCCTCCTGTGCCATCGCTACTGCCTCTGCCTCTCGATCCACCTGATCAACCCACTCCAAGTCTCTATCTCAAGCCTTTTTTCTCTCTTCTTTCCTTATGCAAGTGATAGAATGACCTTTTTAGGTCAAAGACATAATATAAATGCCAAGTCAAACATTAAAAATGACTTAAAATAATTAAAAAATATTTTTTTAAAGTGCCTTTTAACGCTGCCAGCCGGCTGAGTCCTGGCCTCGGGACTCGCCGAGTCAGGCGAGTCCATGGAATCGGTGAGTCCAGGTGAGTCCTTCCCTGACTCGGCGAGTCCCGAGTCCAGAGTTCGAAAAACTCGCCTAGGTGGACTCAACCTCGGACTCGCCGAGTCAAGGAAGGACTCGTCGAGTCCTGTAACTCTGGTTTGTACTTTGTGGACAGAATAATCTTTAAGAAACCCCCCTCTTAAAAAAGATATAAAACCTTGGCGAATCTTTCATTTTCTTGAAAAAAAAAAATAATTTCTATTGGCGAATCTCTCAATTTTTTTGGAAAAAAAAGTATTCTTATTGGCAATTATTTTTGAATAACAATTTTTTTGTAGAAAATATTGGTGAATATCAAACAATAAAAAGAAATCAATTAAGCACCATGATGAATACTTCTACTTAAAAAAATAGAATTCTTATAGAAAATTATTAGGCTTAATGTGGAAATCTTTGATGGGTTTAAGGAATAGACTCTGTAATAATTACTTGCTACAATTTATTTAAAATATAATCTAATAACCTCATTGTATTGTGCAGGACAAATGTATTGATATTTTTAAATACTAATGGGGGCCCAAAATTTCTTCAAGACCATTGATTTATATTGAAATCAAGAATCCGAAAGAAATTTTAGCTCCCATAAGCATTACAAACCAAATAGTAACATTTTTACCTCATAGAATATAATGAGGGTCACTAGATTATACTTTAAGTCGGTAATGGCAACTAAAAGTTGCTGATAGATCCCTACTGTAAATAATAATCATGATATATTATTGGAGAATTAATTTAAATTTCTACACTAACTTATAAAATTCTGGCAAATCAAATCTAATCATGTATCGAATATTGTGGCGAATTTTCGAGTTCAAGTTTTTTATAAAATAAATTATTTTGCGATTTAAATATTTCTAAATCAAAATTTTGTAAAAATATGGCAATTTAGGTTTCCTTACATCTTGAATTATTAGCCAAATTTGGATTCTCAAATTTTCAAAATTAGCCAATTGGCGAATATTAGCCACTAAAAATTACTATATTTGTGGGAGGTTTTCCATACTAAATTGTTTGCTAGTTTTGGTGAAATTGCTAGCCATAGAGGTACCCAAAGTGTAATTGCCTTGGTGAATTTGTCATAGACCATGGAAAATCTATTGTGACGGTGGCAAACTTGCAATTACCTTTTTTTGGAAGCAGTGAATTCATTACATGTAGTTGCGGTGTCCAGTGACATTCTAAACTAAGAAATTTTTTGCTTCCTCTGCTTTTGGATGTTCATTCCATAGTTCCAAGACTTGGACACGCCTCAGATTCGAAAAGCTCAAAATGGTCTCGGACTCGGACTTGGCGCCGGACTCGGCAAATCAAAAAACCCATGAAATGCAAAGATTTTTAAGGATTTTAAGTTCTTTTCCTGCAATATTTAGTCAATTAACATCTAATACACAATAATTGAGATAAATAGAAACTCCTTTGCACACATACACAACTTTGCATAGATCACATAAGTAAAGATACGGATTTTTGAAGATAATTAGTTAAAGTTAAACCAAATAACATATAGAAATCTGAAATATAGTGTCACTGTCAAATCAAAATGTCTACAATATTAATGGAATATGAAATCCATGGAATCAGAATTTCAAAACATATATCAAAGATTCAAAATAAAGGCTCATAGCCTCATAGTAGCCTATGTCCTCCTACGAGTACGCCTAAAATGACTCATGGAAGACTCTAGAGCCATCCTCTCTCCCTGTGTCTGAGGCTGAATCGAAACAGGATCCTCAGTGACATTCTCATTGGCACCCTCCTCCTCATCATCCTCCTCATCATCACCCTCCTCATAATCCTCATCATCAGACTTGGATGCATCCACCAAGACAGCCTCACGTTCGGTCCAGCCAACACCTACTCCTCTGAACGCCTCAAAGCCTAGTACCCCTCTTGAAAGGCTTGCTCCAGTGCTCTCTCCACCTTTGGCATCCAGACACTCCATGCCTGCAGTAGCTCCGGGTCTCACCAACTGGTCACACTTTCCAAAGGCTGATAACTGAACTCAATAATTCCCTCATGCCATCCCAATGTCCCAACTCACAATTGTGGTGTTTCTCAAAAGGATGATGGGGGTCTAGGGGGCAACGCCCCCAGCAGGGTCAAGGGGCAGCGCCCCTGCGGGGTTCTGGGGCAGAGCCCCAGGGCGCCCTCGCCGCCAAGACCAAATTAGCACCTTCAAACCCACACAGAAGTCCATGGAACACACCATTTTTGTGATTTTCTTCCGCTCCCATACTCTTTTCTACTAGGCGCTTATATTTTCTTCACTACTTGCTTATGCCCTTCCCTTCGGTACAATTCGTTCTTCACTGTGAACTATTTTGTTTTGTCGTCATTTTTTTTTTAAGAACTTTCTCCTCCCTGCCAATCTTTCCTTCAATGAGAGCCAACTAGTTTTCTTCCTAAAACCCCAATCCTCTTCTCTCAAGCCTTTTTTCTCTCTTCTTTCCTTATGCAAGTGATAAAATGACCTTTTTAGGTCAAAGACATATTATAAAAGACAAAACAAACCAAAAAAATGAAGTGAAATAATAAAAAAATGTTTTTTTAAAGCGCTGAAAAGTGTTGACCGTCGGCCGAGTCCAGGCATCGGGACTCACCAAGTCCGGCAAGTCCATAGACTCGGTAGGACTCGGCGAGTCCATGCCTGACTCGGCCGAGTCTGAGTCCAGAGGCAGCCAGACTCGGCTGGCCTGACTCTGGCTCGGACTCGCCGAGTTAGGCATGGACTCATCGAGTCTTGGAACGTTGGTTCATTCTAACTTGCCCATGGCAAAAGAGACTATTTATAATCTTTTGGAGGTCAAATTCTATATGGTCGGGTTTTTGTGTGCTAAAATGTTGTCACACTTCTATGAGTCATTAAATCCAAGATTGCTCAAGAATGAGGTCTCAAATGGTGACTCATAGCTCTCTATTCATGGAGTGTAAGGGTTTGTAATGGAGACCCTCAGATTAGACCTAGTTTGTGCCATGCAAGTACACCATAAAATGAGAGATTCAAAGAGGAAAAGCAAGAATGCTAGTCTCCATGATCATCAAGTATGCATGCAAATGAAAATGGAAGCTATTCTATATGATAACAATGCATGAAAGCAAACTAATCTATGAAAGAAAATGCTTATGCAAGATTATTCTATGAAAGGAAATATGAATCCAATCTAATATGCAAATGCAATAGTAATCTAAATGGATTGCCATGGAAGCATGAGAGAAGAAGACAAGAAAAAAGAAGTTTCAATATCCAAGCTCAAGTGCCCAAGAATCATCTCCAAAGTTGCTCTCCAAACCTGCAGCATAACAATACAAAAATCTTCTATCTTCAAATGAGAAGGAGAGGGCTCCTTATAAAGGAAAGCGGACGGTCAAGATTAAGAGGCAAAAATAAATGAACAATGGTGGAGATTAAATCTTGGTTGATCCATGTGCTCAAGATTCTTTAAGAGGCAAAAAGATGAAAAAGGCCCACCACTTAAAAGTATGTGCATTCAAAGTGGAGAGAAAAATAGATTTTTATTTATTTTTTATTTATTTTATTTCCTTTTTCAACACAAAGAGATATTTAAGTGGGATTTTATTAAAAGAGGAATTTTATTTAATTAAAAGGGAAGTTTTTCTTTTAATTAAATGAGGCTTAGGATAAAATGATCAAACCTTAGAAAATATTGAAATAATTGAATTAATTGTGATTTGATCAAGGAAATTGATTTAAATTGAAAATATTGTAAAGCATTGATTCAGGAAATTGATAAAATGATGAATGGGGGCCCAAAGTCTAGGTGACCATTTTAGGGTGCATACATTTGCCCCTCTTTAACTAATGTGTGATCTTTATGGGAACACATGTAGTCAAAGAATGAAGTTGAAGTATGAGATCGATTTGGAATCATAAAACAATCTAGACATGTGATCGACAGACGGGAACACATCAGGACAAAGATAAGCTGATTGAAAAAGACAAGGCCAACACCCTTGTAAATAGGTAATTGTCAAGTCTCAAGCAAGGTTTGATAAAGCTGAATCAAGGATTGAAGTTTGATATGTACTGCCCCCTCGTGATCAAAATCAAAATTTGATCAAATCGAACTAAAGATAAGGTTTTTGATGTAAGATGAAAGATATAAGGATCACAGAACCAAGGTAGATCATTAAGTATGAAAGATTATGCCCCAAGGTTGAATTAGAATAAAAGAAGTGAGGTGAAAGCGAATGGGAGATAGAAGTTTGGAAGAGGTGAAAAGAAATGGAGAGAAGAAAGAGAATTTACCTCAAGAAAGAGGATGCCTCAAAATCAATCAACTGTTTAAGATAGGAAATTTCGATTGAGATCATGAAAGAAGATAAGGAAATGAAGATCAAAATGTGATCATAGTTGATTAAAAGTCCAAAAAGAAAGATGAAGGAAAACCCTCTCAAACTCCTAATGCAGCCTAAAAATGCAAATTAACACGAAGTCTAACAATGCAAGCTACATGAAAATGCAAAGGTGTACTTGCAACAGGGCAACTATAACATAGGTTTGCGTGTTCATCATTCATTAGAAAATGTTAAGGAACTTATTTTCATCATTGGGCCATTATTAACGGACATCGGAAAATCACACAATCATCACCAGTCACAAGCGCAACTATGAAGATATGAATGTGATTTATATCAGATTGGAATGTGGAAAGATTCTAACATAAGCATCAAAGACATAAAGGTCAAGATGACTTCGATGTTAGCTTACCCAATTTAATGTAACAAAACCACGCTTGCATCAAGGCATAGACGTCAGGATGACCATAAGAACGGTTGTGCAAAAACAATCAAGGATGATGCCTCAAATCTCCTAAGTGTTTCAAGGGAACAACAAGAGACACTCTAGAGCTTCAAGACCACACCCACAAGCAGAAAGCAAATAAAAACATGCCCTATGCCCCAAGTCCTCTAGCTATGCATCCCGGAGAGACTTATTAGATAAGGACACTCAACGAAATTCAATAATAGTTAGCACACAAAGAAAAGATCATGACATAGCTCAAGCATTAAGTGTTGCGTTTAAAAATTTAAGTGTGTTCACTGATACTGAGTTCCGAGGATAAGGATTGAATGCTTGCAAGCAGGTAAGATCACATGACAAAATTGGGTAAGATCAAACCGACAAGTGTTGAAAAACATTCAATGTCAGGGGTTGTGTTGAAAAACACAGTTGGGGTGGTGTTGAAAAACACTGTTTGCAAGACGTCCTAAAGACTAACGCATCTAAGAGACCAAAGCTAACACAGTGATGCCCCCTAGACAAAGACAGAGACCAATTCCAAACCAAGGCAACAAGGACAAGGCATGATGGAGAAAGGCTAAGTGTCGAGGACGTGTGCTGAGAAACAAGAGTGCAAAGGCCTCAAGTAGCACCTGTTTCTAGGTTTTTAGCACTTGGATTTTATTGCATTTTTTTTTTTTTTTTCAGGACTATAATTTTTTTGTATTTTTGCTACCAAGGCGCCTGTTTCCAAGTTTTCACCAAGGCACTTTTTCTATTTTTTTTTTGAATTTTTGAATTTTTCTGATTTGTTTGTATTTTTGGAATATATATATTTTTTTGAGATACATCAAAGCACCTATTGCTAGGTTTTCACTAAGATGATCATTTTTTTCATGACATTTTCCAATTTTTAGAATTTTTTAAAATATACCATTTTTTGGGATTTTTTCAGGATCAATAAGTATGTACAAAGGATGGCCCCAGACAGAATGGGCATCATGGATAGAACTTCTTTAGGTGCAAGACATTGATAGGATCAGGGAGCTACTCTTCCTCTTCAGTAAATAATAAATAATCACCTGTCCCAAAAGCTATCGTAATGATGTAAGGTCCAAGCCAATTAGGTTCAAATTTTCCCTTTTGATCTCTATGTTGTAGATTCTTAGGATTTTCATGTAGGACAAGATCTCCCACTTGGAATTCTCTAGGGTGAACCTTTTTGTTGAAGGCTTTGGACATACGCTTTTAGTAAACCCTCATATGGTCAAATGATGCTTGACGTTTCTCATCTATAAGTTCTAACTCTTGAAGTCTCATGGTGCGGTAGTCTTTATCTATAACTAGACCTTTGAGGGAAACTCTAAGTGAAGGAATCTCAACCTCTAAAGGTAACACTGCTTCAACACCATATGTAAGAGCAAAATGAGTAGCCCCAGTAGGAGTACAAATACTCGTTCTATAAGCCCACAAAATCGGATTTATCTGTAAATGCCAATCTCTACCATTCTTATGAACTATTCTATGTAGGATTTTAAGAATGGTTTTGTTTGATGCCTCTGCTTGACCATTTCCTTGCGAGAAGTAAATGGAGGACCAATGTTGTTTAATCTTGAATTTCTTGCAGAGTTGTTTAAGGTCCTTATTTTTGAACTGACCTCCATTGTCAGTGAAAATCTCAGAAGGCACTCCATATCGACAGATGATATGGTTCAGGATGAATAAAGAAACTATCTTGTCCGAGGCAATAGAAAGTGGGACAGCTTCTACCCATTTAGTGAAGTAGTCAGTAGCAGTGATAATAAACTTGTGTCCACTTGATGAGTTGGGATGAATCTGCCCAACAAGATCAAAGGCCCAGTGCTAAAATGGCCAATGAGATATAGAAGGAATGAGCTCCCTACCTGGAGCATGTATCAGGTTACCATGTTTTTGACACTTTTCACATGACTTTGCAAAAGCTACTGCATCAATCTGTATCGTAGGCCAATAGTACCCTGCCCTAAGCAACCTTCGAGCCATGGCAAGACCATTGGAATGTCCCCCACGGAGGCCCTCATAAATGTCAACTAACACTTGGTCGGATTCTTCCTTTTCTAAGCATCTAAGAAGTGTTCCATCTAGACCCCTCCTATACAAATCACCAGAGATAAAGGTATGGCGAGAGGCGTTTCGGGTAAGGTTTCTTCATTCAGATTGGTTAAAGGTTTCAGGAATAATGCCATCACGAAGGTATGAGTAAATGGCACCATAACGGGATGACTCATGACCAACAAGGGTACAAATGACATGGCTTTCTTGGGATTCATAAATAGGGTGATGTAGCTCTTCCACTAGGAATTCAAATTTGGATTCATGTTGTTCTAATTGAAGGAGTGAAGCAAGTGTAGCCATAGCATCAGTTGTTTTGTTTTCTGCTCTAGGGATTTGCTGAAATGTGACAAATGTGAAGTATCGTTTCAAGGAATCAACCATTTTCTTATAAGGTATTAGTTTCTCATCTTTTGTTTGATATTGTTCATTGACTTGGTTGATTATCGGCTGTGAATCCCCATAGATGTGTAACTCTGTGATTCTCCCTTCTATGGCCATTTTAAGTCTATTTGTCAAAGCTTCGTGCTTAGCAATGTTGTTTGTACATGGGAACAATAACTTGTAAGACTTAGGAATCATGTACCCATGAGGAGAAACAAACAACACACCAGCTCCTGAACCATTTTGCATAAAGGATCCATCAAAGAACATCCTCCACGTTCTTTCAGTCATATACATGAGGTGCTCATCTAGGAAGTCAACTTGAATAGGTGCACTATCTTGTATTGGGAAATCAACCAATTGATCTACTATGGCTTGTCCTTTGATTGCTTTACGCTCAATGTAATCTATGTCAAACTCAGAAAGGATCATCATCCATTTAGCAAGTCTACCTGTGAGGGCAGCCTTATCGAGTAGATACTTGAGTAGATCAATTTTTGCTATGAGGTGTATTGTGTGCGCAAGCATGTAATGTCACAACTTTTGGGAAGCAAACACAACTGCAAGGCAAGCTTTCTCAATACTGGTGTAGTTAACCTCATATGAAACAAGAAGACAACTGATGTAGTATATTGCTCTTTCTTTCCCATGTTCATCAAGTTGAGCTAGTAATGCCCCCAAGGAAGATTCTGTTGCTGAAATGTATAAAATAAGTGGTTTCCCTAGGATAGGAGGAATTAAAATGGGAGGATTTGCCAAGTATTTCTTGATTTGATCTATGCTCTTTTGACAATCCTCATTCCAAACACATTTGACTCCTTTGTGTAAGTTCTTGTTAAAAGGTTGAGCTCTATTTGCCAACTGTGAAATGAACCTCCTTATGGATTGAAGGTGTCCTTGAAGACTCCTCATTTGACTAATGTTTTTAGGTGGCATATCCATGATTGCTTGGACTTTTTCTGGGTCTACCTCTATTCCTTTTGCTGAAATGATGAATCCTAGAAGTTTTCCAGAGGTGACACCAAATGCACACTTTTTAGGATTTAACCTTAATTGAAACTGTTCCATGCGATCTAAAATGACTTCTAAATCATCTAAATGTGTGTCTCTTTTCTTAGACTTGGCCAAAGTGTCATCCACATAATCTTCCATGTTTTTATGCATCATGTCATGAAAAATAGTTGTCATAGCTCGTTGATAGGTGGCTCTTGCATTTTTTAATCCAAAAGGCATAACGTTCCAACAATAGGTACCCCATGCACAAGTGAATGCAGTCATTTCTTGATCTTGATGAGCTATCTTAATCTGATTGTATCCAAAAAAACATCCATCAAGGAATAAATCTCATAACCCGCAGTCATGTCCACTATAATGTCTATATTAGGGAGTGGAAAATCATCCTTTGGGCATGCTCTATTGACATTTCTAAAATCTGTGCAAATTCGAATGGACTTGTCATGTTTGGAAACTAGTACAATGTTTGATATCCATTCAGCATAGTCAATAGCTCTTATAAATCCAGCACCAAGGAGTTTTTCTAATTCTGCTTTGACTAAAAGAGCTATGTGAGGATGCATCTTTCTCAATTTCTGTTTGACCGATTTTACACCCGGAGCTATGGACAAGTGATGCATGATAAGATTAGTGTCCAACCCTGGCATATCTGAATAAGTCCATGCAAAATTGATCTTATTTTTCTGTAAGAACTTAGTGTAAGCTTCTTTTTCTTGTGGTAACAAGGACTGAGCCAAATGTACTATCTGTGGAGCCTCATTTGTACCCAAGTTGATTGCTTGTGTTAGCTCAACAAGAATTGAAGATTTGTCTTGAAAGTAGCCAGGGAAACGATCAAGTACCTCATCCTTAGGCGCCTCAGAGAGGTTTTCACCCTTGGATACATCATTTATTTTTACTTTTTTTGGTTCGGACACTGCCACACAGTGGTTTTCACCATCATAACTCTTTTTCTTTTTTTCTTTTCTTTTTATTTTGTGACTAAGGTACTTGATGTCTGGCTCTGTCATGCTGGTAGTCGGTTCACTGGTAGAAGAGACTACGGGTTCAATGGCATTCAAGTAACAGGTTATCTCATAGTCATTTTGGAATGTTAAGAGCTCAGGTTCTCGATGGCGTTGGGACCAATCAATGAGGTTAGGATGAGCAAGAGGTAAGTCAATGGCTGGTTCAAGGTTATGGATACGAATGATATCATCTCTGGTGACCAAAGAGTTGGAGTTTGTCAAGTATCCTTCTAAGCTACCCAAATCAAAATTCGTCCTAACAAGTGAAGAATCGTCCACTAAGGCAACATGTGGGTTCAAATCCTCTAATCCTACATGTGACTCGTTAGCTACCTCGGGTTGAGAACTATAAGTGTGGATGACATCTACATCCATGTCAATTGTGGAAGGATCAGAGAGAGTCCCATTCATACTCATGTGAATCTGTTTTTGAATCCCGACTAGGATGTTTACACCATGAAGGTTTGGGACATCTTGATGTGGAAGCTCTAATGTCATCAAGGGTAACATCTCTCTCCATGAAACGAACAATATTCTTTTGTTGACGTTCTCTGATGGGATCTTCTACATTTGATTCTTCTTGTTCTAAGGTCGCAACTGTCGCATGAGCAATTGGATTATCTGAATCTCCCCAAAGGAGATTAGTGGAAGGGACCCAATCTTCACACATATCTTGTTGATTTGTCAAATTAGGCATGTATTTTGGTTCATCTTCACTATCCGACTTATCAAGGATAGGAGTAGTGTTCTTGTTATGATTCGCAAATCCTAGGCCAACCGTCTTCTTAGACTTGCATCCAAAAATAACATGATCAAGAGGTTCAACTCTAGCATCCAATCTATGACTAAGAGGGCCATGTCCAAGATAGCTCATCTGCTTGACAAAAGTATACCCTCTTCCATAAGCCTTAGGAGAGGGAGAGAAGTTCTCATTGTGCATGTATTTCTCTTCTCTCTAAATCCAGTCTTTAATAGCTACTTCTTCTTTCTCATCTTGAATAGGCACTAAGGACTCTACGAATGTACCAAATAAAGTCATAGTTGAAGAGGAAGGTCTCACTTCTTGTGAAGGCTTGCCATAAGACCTAGGTGAAACTGGAAGCTTTGTAAAAGAGTTAAGTTGATACCCCCCTACACCAAGGTCTACCAACTTGAATTTGTCTTTGCATTCTGTTAAGATTGCATTGAAATCTTCTACTTCTCTATTGAGGGGAACATGAGTACTTGCTGAAATTGAGTTGACACATAATGTGCTATCCCTAGGTATACAAATCTCTACTCCATTGTAGGGGAACTTAACACACTGATGGTAGGTAGAGGGCACTGCTTGCATATCATGAATCCATGGTCTACCAAGTAAGATGTTGTATGCCAGAGGACCAGCATCAACAATTTGAAACAAAATATCCTTCTCATTAGGATCAATCCTAAGAGGAAGGATGACCAACCCTTTGGAACTTCTTTCCGCCTCATCGTAGGCTTTTATTGTGATCTTCTTTCTGGTATCTATGACTTCTTCTGAATAACCCAATATCTTCAAAAGACTCAAAGAACAAACATTAAGCCCAACACCCCCATCTATCAACACATGCCTGACACGGGTTTTGTGGATCATGACTTCAATATGAAGGGCAAGATTGTGTGGGTGGCTCAAAGCTTTATCATCATCCTCTGAAAAAGTAAGGTAATGAGGGCTAGCGATATGATTAACTATGTTTTGGAATTGATCGACATCTAAGTTGTTAGGGACATTTGCTGCGCGCAAGGCATCCTCAAGGACTTGCTTATGTCTTGGGGACAACTCTAAGAGCTCAAAGATTGAAATCTGAGCTGGGGTTCTCTGCAACTGATCGACAAGATTATAACTCATTTTAGGATTAACTGCTGGTTTTGAGGTGACATTCTTGGATGCCACTTGCTTTGGTTTACTGGGTTGACTTGAACTGGGTCCTTTGATGATAAAGAGACCTTGACTTCGCGTGACAACATTAAGAGCTTGGGATGACATTCTAGAGTTAGGACCCCTTAGCACCACAACAGGTTCTTCATCAAAGATAGGAGGAGAGTCCATGTCTAGATCATAACCATAGGGATCTTTATTTCTCATCATATTGACATTTTCTTCCACAACTTCAAGCATGTTGACAACATTCTCCGCAGCTGTGTAAGTGTAATTGATCTCAGCCTTGCCATTGTTAGGTTTAGAGGTTTCCCCCTTCTCATACTTGGGAAAAGGTTCTTTAAAAGCCTTATGATCAGCATTGGTGTTCAACCCATCTATCTGAAGTTTTCCATTCTCAATGAGATCTTGGATGATATGCTTAAGTTTCCAACAATTTTCAATATTATGTCCAATGCCATTATGAAATTTGCAGAAGGCTTTCTCATCCCACCAATGTGGCTTAACATTAGGTATATGATGCTTTGCTGGATCTTGAGGATGCACAAGGTTGTTGGCAATGAGTGTTTTGAAGACATCCTCATATGAATCACCAAATTTCAAAAACTGTTGCCTCTCTTTCTTAGGCTTATCTTGATATCTTGGCTTATACTCTTGTTGGTTAGATGAGTTGAGCTTCATGGCTTGAAATGCGTTAGACAGGTGAAGAACAACTTGATCTTTGGGTTGAGAAGAGTCCACAACTCCATCATTGACCATTTGTTTGTTCCTATTCCAATGTGAGTTTTTTCCTTTATCCTTATTAGAGTTGTTATTTTGACCATTGTTGTTTTTGTTGTTGGTCAAAATTCCTTGATCTTTCAAAACATCCTCAATCCTGCATGTGGTTTCAATCATGGTGTCAAAGGAATCAAAGACCATCTTCCTAACTTCATACTGCATCTCAGGAACCAAGTTGCTAATAAGGATGTCAATCTTCTCATCTTCAGGAATGGTCCTAGAGTAGCGAGAGCATTGTCGTCTCCACCTTTGCAAGAAAATGACAAAGGATTCCCCTTGATTTTGTTTTAAGTTCCATAAGTCCAACATGGTGACATATCTTGAAAGATTGTATGCAAAGTGTTGGACAAATCTATGGACAAGCTCTTTAAAAGTCTTGACGGGGGGAGTTATTGTTGGTGAACCATTCCATCACTTGACCTTTAAGACTCCTGGGGAACAACCTCATGAGGTACGAGTCATCTTGATGGAACTCAAAACTCATAATATAAAATTGACGCACATGATCATGTGGATCTCCATTACCGTCATACTTGTCATATTGGGGGATCTCAACTTTTCTAGGAAAATCTTTCATACTCACACTCTTGTCAAAAGGATTGGGACAAATCGAATCAAGATTGAATGAGCTCTTGGGTGCCAACATCTTTTCCATCATACTCTAAATTTGTTTATCTTCTCATCCTAAGATGGACCTTGCTTCTTGATCTTTCTATCCACATCAAAGTTGTAAGGGACTTTAGCACCTTTGTTGATTTAACTCTCTAGGAACTTGTCTTTGTTTTTCTCCAAGTATCTCTCCACATATTGTTGGAAGAGTGGTTCTTGTTGTATCTTCATGAAATCTTGGGAGTCGAGGTCAAGACGTGAGCTACCTCCCCCATAGTGTGAACCATGGTGAGCATGTTGAGAAGGTTGTTTTGAGTTCCTAGGAGGTGTTTGTCTCCTATAATGATCATATTGTGGAGCCCTTCTTCCTCTAGGGCTAGGAGTTCGTGAAGGTGATCTTGAATACCTTCTACTTCGTGGGGTCTTAGGAGTGGATGGAGGAGAGTTGTTTCCACCACCAACACACATTTTGTTGTATTGATCATTGAGTTGTTGAGCCAAGAGTCTATCTTTCTCTTCTTGTGCGGCTCTCCTTTCTATCTCCAATAAGGCTTGTCTTTCTGACTCTAGGAATCTAAACTTCTCTTCCTTCGCAGCTTGTTCATCTAAGAAGACTTTCTTTTCACACTCAATCCTTTTGAGTCTTTCACTTGTGCATCTTGAAGTTGTTTGAAGTGGTGAACTTGGTCTTGAATGTTTAAATAAGTCATTGGTATATGCTGCATTCACATGAGTATCATAAGGTTCATCGTCTTGATTGCCATGTTGTGATTGCTCTTCTTGAGAGAGTTGCCTCTTATCTCTCTCAGCCCTTTGATGTGCATCCAAATATCTAGTAGAAATAAGAGATGGTACTGGTTGATTTTCATGAGATGAACTGCCAAACAAAATGTTATCTCTATGTCTTTCCAATATGCTGTCAAGATTTTTATCCCTTTCTTCCCTCTCCCTTCGAGTCATTGTGTAACTCATATCCATATTTGAATGAGAAGGTGCTAAGGATGTGCTCAACTCGCTAAGATTACTCTTGGGATCAAACCAAGCTTCTAAGGTATTCCTAGGGGATTGATCAAACATAGGCTCTTTTCCCTTACGTTTTTGGCGAGTTTGAACTAAGGGTAATTGGTCAAAGACTACTTGAGGTCGTTTTCCTTGATTTACTTGATATCTTGTTGTAACCGACATGAAAGAAAATATCCCAAGTGATAAGATGACCCTAAAAAATGTTGGTGTCAAACTAGGATAGTAAAAGCATTCAATTGTCCAAACAAGAGATGATAAGATAGAATTTTTGCAAAAGGTATAAACCAACACTGCCACAGAGGTGCCCAATGAACGGATAAGTATCCTAACACATGGATCAGGAGGATGATTACCCAAATTATATTTGATTGAAATTGATTTTGGATGGAAGTGAATTGGACAAGAGATTACTGAAACTCTCCAAGAGTGTTATCAAAGAATCTAAAGGTTTACTTTCTCAACAAGGACAATCTCCAACTAATCGATTCCAAACAAGGTCACTTGTAAAATCACAGATACTAATCCAAGAGGTCAAGACACATGAACCCAAGGTACAAACAGGCTTCTGACTATGAGGTAAGTGACCTACTATAATCTGGATCGACCAAGGATGATTGGAAATGACACAAATCAGCTCATTGTTTGACAGACTGCAGGACAGTTTCGTGCGAGGGAATGCAGTCCCGTGCGAAGAAATGCTAGGGATCGCGTGAGAAAATGAAATATTGCGCGAGAAAATGCCAGGCTCGCGCGAGAATGTGCACAAAGCCAGGCGACAAAACAGGATCAAGCCGCTTGACAACAAGTTTGTAAACTCAGGAACTTAGTTTTTTCTTTGTTCGTTTTAAAAGATCAGGTAAATACATCAACAAATTTTTATCATCAATCAAGCACGCAAGACACCAATCAAGGAGTTCAAGCAAACAATGTCTTCAAACAATGGGCAAGGGACAACAACCTTGCACATGAACAAGACTAGTGATGTAGTATGCTACTCCTTAAAAGATTCTACTTGTGTATGTTCTCAAATGTTTTCCAACCACTCATATAGTCCTAGCAAATAAAAATTTGGTTGCACTATGTTTCTTAGTAATGGTTTGACTCTGCAACTTTTGCAATCTCAAGAGGGCGAACTCCAATCCAGGCGCGCCGGGGTTTTGACACATTCCGAGAATTTAATCAATCGAAGATGCTGAGGAGATCTAACAGCCCAACAAGAAACTACACCCGTGGAGATTTCTTCCACAAGGACATTTGTATAGCAGTTGTTACTACCATGGCAAAAATGGCTATTACCCCTTGAGGTTCCATCCACGTGGTTGACCCAATAAAGGGAATGTCCACTACGGTTAACCCTCTCTAACAAGGTGACTCACAAAAAGGACCACATGGAGACTTGGTTTAGATTCAAGGATCTGAGTTTCTAGTACTACCCAAAAAGGGAGTAGAGCATAATCCTCTAGCCTGTTCACTTCACCCAAACATAGCAAGCAAGTTCATTGACACGCTAAGATTGAAACCACCTCACCAAGGTTCATGATGTCAACAACAATGTCTACTGAGCTCTCTAAGTGGGACCAAGAGAGAACATACCGATCAATGTTGAACGCTAAACCAAGTAAGACCGTGAGATAATAACAATATCCTCCCTACCTACAAGGGGTTCTATCGTCAATAAGAGCTTCGCAAGAAGCCCACTCTCTCAAGAACACCACAAATAGTGTTCATAGGGCCTAATCACTATGTGAAACACATATGCAAGAAAGTGAATCTATGTTCCTTTTAGAGCCCAAAATTGAAGTGTGATCTATGAAAGCAATAAACACTCAAGCTAGACACATGAGAGATTCATTTTATGCCCAAAATCCAAATGTTATAGAGATTATAGCAACTCACCTTAGGTCCAAAGATCTACAATCCAATGCTATGCTGCCTCAGCAATCAGAATTAGGGAAACAATCACAGCAAGCATTAAATGTCAGAAAATATCAAGTAAACTAGCAAATCTGGAAATTTAGGTCTCTGTTGTCAGAAAGTTCGCGCGAGACAGTACATAGGGCCGCATGAGAAAGTACACAGGCTCGCACGAGAAAGTACACAGGCCCGCGCAAGAAAATGCCTTTGTCGCACGCAGAAATGCTAATACCAGCAAAACTTCATGTGATACAGCGAGAAACTTCATGCGAGGATCCGTAACAGAGACGCATGAAAGTACGGACAACGCACGAAAATTGTCAGAAAAATAAAATAAAATGAGGCAAGAAATGGAATTTTCTGCCCCATGGTGGGCGTAAAAAATGTGTGCTAAAATGTTGTCTTCTGTGAGTCATTAAATCCAAGATTGCTCAAGAATGAGGTCTCAAATGGCGACTCATAGCTCTCTATTCATGGAGTGCAAGGGTTTGTAATGGAGACCCTCAGATTAGACCTAGTTTGTGCCCATGCAAGTACACCATAAAATGAGAGATTCAAAGAGGAAAAGCAAGAATGCTAGTCTCCATGATCATCAAGTATGCATGCAAATGAAAATGGAAGCTATTCTATATGATAACAATGCATGAAAGCAAACTAATCTATGAAAGGAAATGCTTATGCAAGATTATTCTATGAAAGGAAATATGAATCTAATTTAATATGCAAATGCAATATTAATCTAAATGGATTGCCATGGAAGCATGAGAGAAGAAGACAAGAAAAGAGAAGTTTCAATATCCAAGCTCAAGTGCCCAAGAATCTTCTCCAAAGTTGCTCTCCAAACCTGCAGCATAACAATACAAAAATCTTCTATCTTCAAATGAGAAGGAGAGGGCTCCTTATAAAGGAAAGCGAATGGTCAAGATTAAGAGGCAAAAAGAAATGAACAATGGTGGAGATTAAATCTTGGTTGATCCATGTGCTCAAGATTCTTTAAGAGGCAAAAAGATGAAAAAGGCCCACCACTTAAAAGTATGTGCATTCAAAGTGGAGAGAAAAATGGATTTTTATTTATTTTATTTCCTTTTTCAACACAGAGATATTTAAGTGGGATTTTATTAAAAGAGGAATTTTATTTTAATAAGATGATTTTATTTAATTAAAAGGGAAGTTTTTCTTTTAATTAAATGAGGCTTAGGATAAAATGATCAAACTTTAGAAAATATTGAAATAAATGAATTAATTGCGATTTGATCAAGAAAATTGATTTAAATTGAAAATATTGTAAAGCATTGATTCAGGAAATTGATAAAATGATGAATGGGGGCCCAAAGTCTAGGCGACCATTTTAGGGTGCATACAGTTTTAACTTTTAAATCTCTTCTTGAGCGTTGCCACAGTGAGATGTGAACTATATTTTGTCATATTCACATCTGCCATACTAAGTTGCTGGTTTGGGTTTGAGAACCCTGTTTCGCTAGTATAGCAAAATTTTGAAATGGGGTTTTCAGTTCGTTAGTACAAAAACAATGTAAAAATTATGTCTGTGTGTGTGTGTGTGTAGCCTAGAAGCATGAATTAAGGTTAGAATGTCATGTAGTATCATATAAACAACAAAAATACCATAAAATTGTAATCATAGCATCATGATCATACCATCATCGCATCATATACTTCAAGTTCAATAGTAAAATAAAAACTCATTCAAAAACTGTGCCTATGGAGGAAGAGGTAGATGCCATTCTAGTTCCTATGGAAAAAATTCTATATGAACACAGTCAAAGCAAAAACAAAAGAATGGAAAAAAATAGGTGAAGTAAACAAACAATGTTTCATGTTTGTGAAACAAAATGGATGAAAAAGCTGGTTTTTTTTTACCTCTTTCAGCCAATGGAAGCTTGCAAATGAGTAGGAATGAAGCTACAACACTTGATTAAGCTTCAAAAATCGATCTTCAACTCCCTCCATTTGAGGCTAGAAGCCACACTTTTGTCGAACCTACAAGAGAAAAACAGTTTAGAAACAATAATCTCCCTAAGTGTTTTAAAACTCACTTTTAGGGTTTCATTTCATTTTTTAGAAGTTGTGGACTTCAAAAAAATTATAAATTTTGAAAAAAAAGGGGCTCCCAAGCGTTTGGGTTTGCTTGGGCTTGGACCAACCACGTGCCTTGGCACACACCCTAGCCAAATCCGCAGGGGTATCAAATAGGTACCGAGGGTGCCAAGGGTTGAACCTTACAACTTATTTGCCATAGAAGTTGTAGGATCAATAGATCATTTTGGGAGTGTTTGATTGGTTCCTAGGGAATTAAACATCTTATTGGAGTTTGTAAAAGGTTTGAAGGGTTGTGGAAATCATCTAGTTAGCCATTTTGAGTGCCTAGTGAGCCCATGTTTGGCTAGAATTGTTTAAGTGTTTCAGTCATTCTTCTCACATAATATGAAACCAACAACTCCATTTTTAACAAACTACTTAAGAGATATCATCATAGTTTACAAAGTGGTATCAACATGATGTCATTCCTTTGGGAGGTGTGTTGTGAGTGTTTTGCAGGTTCCTCCTAATAACTAGATCAACTGGAGAGAAGATTTTGCTTTGCAAAGAGATATTGAATCTTGCAATTGGAAGAGTGTTGAGAAGCAGGGTAGGAGGAGATTATATGGATATTGAAGCAAGATTCTAAAGGATTTAGAATGCCACCAAAATTTTGTTTCAATCATTGGGGACCATGAAAAGTCTTATGGAGGTCCTTTTGGAGAGATTGGATGGTGACAAACCCAAATCTAATGAAGAAGAAGATATGTCAAAGGTTGATAAGATTCTTTCAAGAAGCTTCTATTTAAGGTGGAGACTATTGTTTGATCGGATTTAGGGTATGTAATTCTTTAAAATTTTATGTATATATATTAGATAAATTCACAATAGAATGTTATCTAATCTTAGATAGATATAAGTATATCTTGATAATTTTTCCTTAGAATATTATCTTTATATATATTGATCTACAAATTGATATTATATCAAATCACTTATTTGATATATATCAATATCAATATAATATAAATAATCTTCTTATTAACTAATGTGTATAGAGGACTTTATATATATATATATCTCAATATCAAACTAAGGCTGAATTGTATTGCTATTAATAATCAGTTTCATAAAATGAACTTGATGTAATATATATATTCTTCAAGGATGTCTCACGAAGGGACATACCTCTTTGTGAGATTGTCTCACGAAGAGTGATGTCTCTTCGTGAGACATTCTTATTGTCAAAGTTTACCAACTTAGCAAATTGCATTATCAACATGTTATTGTTTATCGAAGTCGATCCTCATTATCGACTTGTTAATGTCGATCTTCATATTAGCATTGAACATTATACTAGCCAATACATATCAGCCTTCATTCTATTTGTTGTCCAAACATATGTTTAACAAAATCATTGTTAATAATGATACTGTCGACAATATCCTTATTAACAACGATAAGTTTGTTATGTTGATAAGAATGAAGTTGATATAAGTATTTTGATGATCATATAAATATGATTATCATTATTGATAATGATAATCACAGTGACATCATTATCAATAATGATTAATCAAGATTCATAGTTGATACCATAATCAACATAAAGTAATATCTTGATTTGGTCGATACCATAATCGGCTTTTGATAATCAAATCAATTATGTTAAGTTGGTATTGTTATCAACTTTATTAACAATTAAAGTTGATAACAATATCAACTATAACATATATATTACTTTTACTCATATTAGTTATCAATAATGATAACTATCATGGTTATCAAATAATAATAATTATAGAATGAATCTTAATGAATTCTCTAGTTGATAAGATCATCAAATGTATAATGATAATGTATATAACATATAATTGTATAATGATAATGTATATAACATATAATTCTCATTTTATCTAAAGAAGGAGATATCAAATGCTTAAGGTTAGAATAATTTGACCGAAGCTACAAACATTAACAGAGACCAAGATTGAGATGCTAAAATTTGAAGGAGATGTTGATGTGGAGAAGCTTGACAATTGGATCATTCAACTTTGAGGTATTTTGCTACATTACCGGATTCGGACCTTGGACCCTTGAACCAGGTTCGGGTTCGTGGACCGGTCCGCATTGGATTCAGATAGGATCTGCGTTCGGACCTATGGGTCCGTCCGGATCCGTAGTGTTGCATATTAATATTAAATTTTTTATCTGCAACTCTTAATAAATAGCATGCAAGGTCTTTGTTGGCAAGTTTTCTATCTTAGACACTTGTCTCTGTTAGATCTACTCAACCTTTCACATCATTGGCTGGTTTTTTGATCTACTAATCGATCACCATAAATTGCTTTAACTTTTGGCTTGTTGGACATCGATGCTTTAATTGTCCAGTCTGTGTGTTTTGACTGGCTTTTCTCCCTTTCTATGGTGTACGTGCATGGAGTGTTTGACCAGGAGTAGCTGACAATTTCTTTTCAAGCTGGGGGATAGTGTTTGATCAAATGGAGCTATCAGTCATCTTTCACTGGCATTTGGTATTGACTGTGTGGGTTTCTTTGGCTCGTGCGACTTACCATTCTCTTTGATTAAGTATTTAAATTTTTAATGGTTATCTTTGACATTTGGCATTGATCAATGCATCATAGATTCATACTATGAAGTGATTTAGTTTTACAATTACCTATATTTCTCTTATTTTTTTGTATATATATATATACACACACACACGAACCCATACGAATCATAATGGAAAAAAAAACATTTAACGAATCCTCGAACCATATATATATATACACATGAACCCATATGAATCATAATGGAAATTTTTTTTTTCACGAATCAACGAATCATAATGGCAAAAAAAATTTCACGAATCCACGAATCGGATTCTCGTCCCCGAACCCAAACCAGTAACTTAGGTATTTTGGCATGCATGCTCTCTCGAGATCAAAATATCTCATTTGGTAGACTATTGTTGGCAAAGCAAAGGTTTGAAAGTTTCTTGTACTCAACGCTATGAAAAAGCCTCATATATGTTCTTGGGAGTAGTTTAAACAATTATTTAGGAAGTAATTATATCCTGTATGCCATAAGGAAGAAACGATTATGGAATGACAATTTTCAAGCAAAAAGGTCAAAGTGTTAAAGAAGACATTGGTGAATTTTATAGAAGGGCTATACAAATAGGTAAAGATTGTTAGATGAAGTACTAATTAAATATATATGAGGTCTTCATAAGCATCTTTGTAGGTCCATATTGTTTTCTAAGCTAGTTGACAGATGAAGCATACTCACATGCTTAATATTTTGAGATAGATGGTTATTCTTCCACTTACAAGTCTAACGAAGTTAAGGTCAATAAAAAGGATAAAAAAGGAAGTTCCACAAGCACCAAAATGAAATCTGCACTTGGTGATCATTCTGGTATGGATAGTCCTATATAGTCCTCATGTTTGAAATACATTTAGAAAAAAACCCTCACAAACAAGGTAAGAAAAATTCTATGCCCTCAATGAATGAAGACTATGAAAAGATCTGTAGTTGGCAAAAGAACATTTTTTATTGTTAAAACTTAAAATGCCTATAAATAATGTTAAGATTGATGCATTGCTTGATTCATGCTCTCAAGCTAACTTAGTTTTACAAGATTTGGTGGATAAATTAGGCCTGAAACTGTTCAAATGCCCTTCATTTTATAGGCTGGGTTGGGTCAAATAAATGGTTGCCATGCTAATAAGTAGTCAATGCAAGTGAAGATTTTCGGTTGGAACTAACTTTATGAATAGTGCTTGATGTTTTTTCTTTAGATGTGTGTGGTTTAATCTTGGTCAGTCCATACTCATATGAGAACAAGACAGTCATCTATGGGAGGGTTAACAAATATTGGATCATCAAAAATGGTAAATCCTTCATTTTGCATGCTTATTGGGGCATATATCAGCTTGAGAAGGTCCCAAAATCTTCATGGGAGATGGAAAGAACAAATTTTGAGCAAGTTTCTCCAAATTAAAGCAATATACTTTCTCATCAAGTAGAGAGTTGGAGACTAATGTTTACCAGACATCCATGTGTAGGTTAGGGCATATAAGTTACTTCTCAAAACAAATATTTTGTTAGTTTGGCAAAATTACTAGTTTGTAGTAGTGGTGAAAGCATATTCACCATGATAGACTTGCTATGTTCTATGCTGATGTGTCCTCAACCTTTTTTGACACATCCTTGAATCGATGACATTTTGGGGATGCGGGGACAACTTAGAAATACTCCCCACTGTCCCTTGTCAAAAAATTGTTTAATGCCTTGGAAATATACATATTGTGTGGGGAATGACTGATTGTTTCTGTACACTAATGCGTGGATGTTAAAAAAGGCCAGAATGAGTAAAAAATTAAACTTTGTTAGCAGACAACAGTTTTGTATCTTCCAGTATGGGCACTATAATTGTTTTTGTAGGTTCGTTTTCTTCTATGTGTAGGTGTCTAGCATTTGTATATGTTAAGTCAAGATTTACAGTGACCAAAATCAAAATTTTAGACATCTCAGCATGATACTTGGAGTTCAAAATGAATTTGCAGTCATCATAAGAATAAATGTTTGGTCATATTCTTCAAGTTGGATAGGGTTTGGTGGCCACAATTTCACTATATTTTTGTGCCCATTTGCAGACTATTTTTAGGGTTTTATTTTGTCTCTCTTTTGACAGACCAGACTCATTCATTTAGAGGCAAGATATCACCTGTTATAACCTGTAACCAATGTTGGAAGGTTCATTTTGGTGTTTGAGTTTGACAAAGATAAAATTTGGATTAAGTTTGACAATGAAAATTTGAACATTTTAAACATATAAGTAATAAATCTACAGAATTGTTTAACATTATTAAAATATGTTGAATTAATTTTTTAACATTTTATACATAAAACTTCACATATTGAATATAACACTACATAAATAAAATAAAAATGAAAAATTTATTGGATCGAGTTATAGATTAAATTTAATATATTAAATTCTATTAAATGAAAAAAAGAAAAGAAAAAAATGACCTAATTTAAAATGCAAACAAAGTTTAAAAAAAGATTGTGGTCTATTGAAGCTTTTTTGCTGCTTTGGCTTGCAACTCTTTTTTTGCTGAGCCAAGAACTCATGCCTTCAGGCCTCTTTTCCCTCGCTGTTACATTAGGTGGAGCAGTGGATCCATTATAATCTTTAAAATAATGGAAGTAAACCAATTTGAGTAGGAGGTAATGATGCTAACTATAATGTTCAATTGGTAATTTCTTCTTTGTTTTTGTCACTTTTTCTTTTTAATAACTTGACGTGTTAATTTTTTATGTTTTTTGACTTTAGTCTAATTCAAAAATTTGAATCAATGTTGCATTTAAATATTTATTTATTTTGTTTGAATAATGAGAGTCGCCATTGAAGGGAAATCCCAAAACATTAGGTGACATTACATAATGTGATCTTTTCTTATAACATCAAATGTTTTGCATATTTTTATTTCGATTTTATGATTTTCTTTTTCTTTCTTAAAGTAATCTTACCTAGAATTTGGAAGGAGTTTCTCAAAAATTTTAAATATTTTTAACTTGTGTTGAATATAATGTTCGCAATAAAGTTTGTAATGTGTTTGTATATGTCATTTTAATTCATTTTCCAAAAAATAAAAAATAAACCTTAATTAAAAACATTAATTTAAAATATATTTTAACTAAAAAAGCCCCTATTTCTTATGAATTTTAAGGTGAATTAGAATGAAGTTTTTAGATTTCTTTAAGACTTTGCCAATTTTTTGAACTCCCTACATACAAATCAACAAATTTTGTGATTTGAGTTATAACATCAATCATATTAGTGAATTTGAGGTGGCACCTTTTTTTTTATTATTGATTTTTTCAAACATTTGAGGGCAACATTCTTCGCATCGATTTTGTGTTTCTTATAGAATGGCTTGCTCAACAATTTGATCACTTTATATACAAAACAACTACTCTTCATATATCCCTCCCATTCATGTGGCACCTCGGGTTCAATTGATCCACGATTGGAAAGAAAATGCCTGGTGGGAACCACTTAACCTTGAGTAGGGCCTCTTGAGGAAACTCAGGCAAGTCTAAGGCCAGGTGTGTAGGTTGAGATTAGTAAGGCAACATTTTATCACTGGCAGCTAGGAAACTACGGGATAGAATCAATAATGAAGTTAAACTTCAAGTTATAATCCTTGGCCTACAAACATGCAAAAGAGTAAATAAAGATTACATCCTTATCGAAGGCGACTCCTTAATAACCACCAATGCCATTCATATTATGTTCGTGTCCAAAGGAAGCCAAATAAGCTTTTCCATGAAGTAGAGGATTTACTATAATAATTTATTCGCACATATTTAGAGAGGCTGATGATGTGGCTGATCACATGGCCAATTGGGCCATCAACTTGGATTGCTAGGAGATGTTTTTAGATGCGTTGGCCATTAAGGACTACGATCTCATGATGACAGGAATTGATGATCACATTATATCCAAGAACAATAATGAAAGATTACTAATTAATTTGTGATACGTGAAAAATGAATGTTTGAAGTTCTTGAAACTATCAATTGTATTGCAACCATTGCACACACTACAAAAACGTAAATGATCCCCTCATTTATCTTAGAACAATGATATTTGTCAAAAAGATGAAAATTGCAATTTGCCTCTCGGCGAGAAAGCAAAAGATGGCTTTTAGACATGCCATCATTGAGGCCAGGCTGAAGTGTATTTTCAAGATACACTCTATTAGTGTTGTATGCCATTGAAATGATTATGGGCGAATTATATATGAATTTCTCCCACCACTACCATGTGAACATTGATGTGGTGTTTATGTTTTTTGCAGAAATGCTAGAATATGGCATGGAAAAGGAAAATGTCGGGAAACTTATGCAAAAGTTGGTAAGGACCAAATGGCTTTGGGGATTGAAGAATTTTGAACCTTTCTATCCTTGGCACTAAGTTGCATCCAAAAAATGGCCTCGTCTAGTACTTGCATATAATAATAGCTCATTGATACTTTTGATTATATATGCCACAAGAGTTAAATTTACAAGATGGAAGGCAAATGCAAAGTGCCACATTGGTAACTGATGACAATCATGGGGTTATATGGTGAGGAAGATACCGATTAGTCTTTTGCGTGGGACGAAGAATCTAAAGAGGATGGCTCTTAGGAAAACAATGAATGAGGAATACTGAGAATGAAAATAGTTTGGATACATAGTTTTTGGATTAGAATATATTGTTGTAGATGTTTCCGAGCACATTTTGCCTTCGACCTCTAATGTAGATAGACAACAATGGTGTTCATGGCCCATTTTGTCGCGAGGCCATTATTTTATTATTGTAAACACTGTAAAGTTGGTCAAAGCTTCTATACAATGATGCAGAGGGGATCTATGTAAACTTTTTACCATATTAATATAACTGGGCGTGGCAACACAAAAGCCACATATAGTTATATATAAAGCAGTTCTTTGGGTGTGGCCCCATAAAAGTCATATTTACTTATAAAAAATACAGCTCTTCATATATCCTAAGGTTGCAAACATTCAATTTCACTTTCAAACAATGGATGCTCCAACAATTCTGGTGACAAAATACTTTAAAATTAAGGACTTTAGATCTAGGACATGTTAAAGTGCAAGAATTGAAATTGGAGAAGATAAAATATAGGAGTAAAATAGCAATAAGGTTATAGGATAGTGGCCTGTTTTCTCTTCTCCATTCTAAGTCCAGAATTTTTTCCTTGCATGTTCCGAGCATTGACCCTAAAGAAGGGAAAATTTCAATGAGTGATCAAGTACTTGGTAAACCTGATCCGAATTCAACAGAAAATTCTTTCACTTCGCCATTTTATTAGGATGCTCAAAAGATTGATTCAGGAGAATGTGTGAAGCTTTAGGAGAAGAGTCTTCCTAAATGTCAAAAGCACATTGGAAAGCTTTGGTTGAGTCTTTTTAAATAAAAGCAAATTATTTTGTTAATTTGTTTTGCTCTCATGTGAACTCTCAATTTTTTTTTGATGTTATGTATCAAGGATTAATAATCTATATGATGAATGCCTTATCAATGTTATCATCCAGTGGTTTTCTCTTTAGTTCTTTACTTATTAGGGTGACATAACTCAAGTTAAACGCTATACTCATAATGGTCTTGTTAAGTTATCTATGCATCAAGTAATAAGCAAAGTAGTATATTTGTCCACTTTTCTTACTTTTACATCTATGGAAGTTAATTAAATCACTGTTATATTAAATGTATTTAAGTGATAAACTATGGAATCTCCCTTATTCATTTTCAATGAATACAATTTCTACAAATAAGACTTTTGGTTTTGATACAATATTGCAATTTTGTTATGCAAGTTTTGTGCAATGCAATCTTTTATCTCCAGAAATATTTCTTAAAACTGAATCGTAAAGATATAACCTGATTGTTCTTTTTTGCCTTTTTCAATCCTTTGTATCCATTCTATAATAAATGAATCTTGGTATTGTAATTACTGCAATTCATTGATATCTCTCTACCATGAGATCTTCTATCTTAAGATTCCACAAGTTGAAGTGTCGTTTGTTGAACTTCTCAATCTCAATTTTTGAAGTGCTAGCCAAATTTTTTGAATTATAGATACAATATCAACCAAAAGCCAAATCTTTCACTACCACCAAGCCAAGGTGTCCTCTCCTTCACAGGTCAAGCTAACACAAGCTCTAGTCAAGTGTAGGAAATATTAGATAAGTACTTCAGGTAGAATTTAGGAGCATAAAAGAGATTTCAAATATGATCTAACGTGCTGTTATAAATCAGAAATAAGACTGATATGAAACTGAAATATGAAAGAAGAAATTAACAACTAGACAATCAGAATGGCACAATTTTCCTTGGGAAAAACCATATTGAAAGCCTCAAATCTATATCACTCACTATACTAAATTAAAATGAATTTACAAACACAATGAGATGATCCTTCAAGTAATTTGATCGCAACACTCTCTGCAATCAAGTGATGTGACAGTCAATTCCCACACTTTAAACCTTTTAATTTCAAACAAACATCTTATGGCATCAATTTATGGATGAAGTGCAGCTTTGTAAACCACGAGTGGTTGTAAAGCCATGTGCTCCAGTCAAAGGCGTTTGAGTCATGCTCTAGGATGACCATTCAAACCCTATTGCTACATCTCCTTCATGAAAATTTATAGCATGCCAGTGTAACAACTATCTCTTTGGTAGTTTAACACTGTTCAAGAATGGTAACATATTATTTTTGACCGTTTAAGTCTGTTTGTTTTCAATCCTTAATTTGCATTAGCTTTGAAGGTTCACGTTTACTTTTCTAAAGCTCTTCGACATATCAACAATCATCATTACAAAAATTGCAGCTTGATTGACAGATTTGATTTCTGGCAATACTAAACAGCAGTGGTAAAGACTGCAAACATGATGCCTTGGAAGAACAATTGTCTATTGAAATTAATGATTTGCATGCATCTGATTTCAAATAATAGCCCATTCAAAACGGATACAAAGCTTTATTGGTTTCTTAAAAAAATGTTTAACACAAACAATTTGTGCTATTAGTTATAATCTTTGGTAAATGTTTTCTGACTGGCTTAGAATGCATCTTTTTCAGATCACAGTTATCTGTAACACATGTAAATGTTCTAGGATGACAGCTTATCTACCCAAGAAAAGTTAATTAGAAGACACTGAAATCAACGCTAAAACCATGAAAAGGCACAGGACTTGGTCAATTATAATTCCTTTTAACAGGGTTTCTTCTAGTGAAGACACTCATGGACTGAAATTCAATACATGAGAATCAGGTGTTTATCTGTTCTTATCTTTGCATGCAGAAATTGCAAGTTTAGCCAACCATCTGTCATGTCCCCCATTTAAAACCCTAACCATGACAATGGAGATAAATAGATATAAAATAATTATAATAATAATAATAGATTATTAAAATAATAATATAATATATAAGTATATTATTAATATAATATTGGAATAATAAATATAATTATAAAGTAAATAAATTAATTAATTTATAATAGGGACATCACATAGAAAAGGGCTTAGTAATCATCGAAAGATAATGACTAATGATATAGTCTAAACATACTATAGAAAAGACAACATTGACGCTGATGGTAAAATGTGTATTCATGTGGCTTTCGAGTCCAGCTAGGATTTTGTTATTGAAAGTTTGACCATTGTTATCAACCGACGACAGTGATTATATTAATCACTGAGATAGCCAACCAATTATAGAGGAAGGAAAACATCAATTTTATTAAACACACGTGTGAAAGGGTGCGATTTGTAAATGTCTTGGCTACGGGGAGGCACGATATGAGGAGACACGCCTAGCAAGTAGGATATAAAAAGAACATATTTTAGCTATTCGACACGATAACTCAGCATCCAATCAGTGGAAGATAACACAGTCAGCGCTGAAGAGTCCCACCAATTATTTCAATATAACGGCCAGCAACTTGAAACGTGGGACAGCACACCATCAATCTGTATAAATTGTAGAATTCAATCCAACGAATAAGGTAAATAGAGGAGCCGTTTCAGAGTATACGGGTCACATAAAGGATATAGAGAGTGAAATTTCAAATTAGATGGTAAGTTAGGCATAAGAACTTATATTCGAACCAGTACACACATAGGGTCCTCTACAATTCCAGATTGATCCAATGTCTGAAATGTTTCAGACATAAGGTTTATATTGTCAATATTGGTTGGCGAAAGGAAAACTCTTTCAAAGCATTTATAATGTCATCGGCTAGATCCATTGAACTGAGATCAAAGACTCATAAGAGTATTATAGTTTAATAATACAACCGCTGCAGACTAATCTTCAAAAGTATCAGACATTTGCATTAATCTATTCTTCCATTATTTCACTAAACTAAGGATATTAATAAGATACACATTTATCATTTTTCAATATAAACATTTACAACACCTAAGAGATTTCTATGCAAGATATTGATCAAGAGAAGTTGCTTACAATTTTGATCACATAACTGAGAAAGAAGTCCAAACCCTAGGTGATCCCTAAAGGGGACATTACAAGTGGTATCAAAGCATCATCCCTGCCATCTTGTGAGAGGAAGTTGATGCAAACGAGACAAATGGCTCTAAGAGCATTAGAAAGAGAAAAAAGAAAGTTTACAACCACAATGAGTGACCAAATGAGCAATGAATTGAGGGCTTTCATGGAGCGCACAACCCAAATCACTCAAGCCATTGTGAAGCAGAATGAGAGGAACGAAAGAACTAATCAACTCCTCTTTCAAGCCATTCAAAGCATAAGTAATAAAGAAAGAGATAGCAATTTTAATCATTCTGTAAATAACAATAATGGTCCTATTAGGGAACCAAATTCTAGACTGGCAAGGCCATCCTTCCTACCCAAGGAGGAACAAATGGAGGAGGAGGAAGAAGAGACAAATGCATCCCCAGTGGATAATATTGATGAAATTGTAAATGCGTATTCTAGAATCGATTCTTGAACTTAGAAGGGAAATCTCCTTTAGTGACTATTGTGATGCCAAAATGAGAGAAGCCTCTAATAAGAAGAGAAGGACAACACAAGAAAAGGAACTAAAAGAGGAAATAAACAAAATAAGTCTACCCAACTTTGAGGGATTAGGGAGAACTACAACACGTTCATGGGTGCAAAAATTAGACACCTATCTTTCATTAAGTCCCATGATAGAAGAAAGCACCATCAAATTTGTAGTACTGCACCTGTTAGGCCTTTTTTCTGTCATAGCAAAAATCTTTGAGAATGGCCTCTTCCCTGCAAGTGTTTTTGTAAAAGTGTCGTGCCCTGTGTTCTTCATGTTGTCACCAAGCTCTAGTCCAATTCGCATTTCCTGAATCACAAAATCCAGAAAGTTATTCAAGTTTCAAGCTCTGCAGCAAATGTTTTCAAAATCTGCCACAGTGTCGAAAACCCACAGTGTTTTCAAAAATCCTTGATGTTTTTAGTATGTTTGAAAACCTTCGTTGTTTTCGACCCTGTGCCTTCCGGCTTTTGTGCACTTACCTTTCGGTCTATCGGAAACCCTGTGTGTTTTCGACCTTGCCTTTCTTCTTTTCTGCTGGCACTCCTTCTTCATCAGTCTTAAGTGCGCAAGTGCGACGATGTGGGGCTAGTTTCTTCAAAGCGGCAGAGGGAGGAGATCAATGGTTGGCATGTGATTGCATGGAATATTCTTTCCCCATGCGATCATGCGCCTGCCGTTGATTTTGTTTGTTCCAAGCGTTTCTTTGGTGAAGTGGACCCGATGTCAGAGGGGAGGCAGGGGGCATGTTTTTATTCGCTGTCGCATGGCCGCATGTCAGACTTTTCTGACATGCGATCATGCGACCGCTTGCCACGTGTTCGCATGGGTCCCAAGCTTCTGCGGTGTTCAGTTTCTTGGCGGTTAAGTTTTCATTCCACGACCTGGCGACCAACGGTTATCTCCTTGTCGCTTGATTCTGGCGGTTGAGCGGCTAACATCTGGTGACTTGGCTAGCAGTTAGGTTTGCCTTAGTCGCACGGTCGCGTGATGGTGGGCCCAGATTTTCAAAGCTTTTTGCAGGTGGGGTCTCTTCGGCGGTGACTGCGCTAGTGGTTATGTGGCGGCTTATGATTGGCTGTCGCATGGACGCATGTCAGACTTTTCTGACATGCGATCATGCGACCGCTTGCCACGTGTCCCTGGGGCCCGGTAGCAGGTGATGGGGCATCTTCCGGATCCTAAGTGGCAGTGTTCTATTGGCCGGCGAGTGACAGTGTGGCGGTCTTATGACCTTGTCGCATGATCGCAAGGGCCATTTCCACAGCTTGCGATCATGCGACAAGCCCCTTGGTGTTATCTTCATGTGGTGTGGCGGTTCCCGATTGGTCGGTGGGCGGTGGCAGTTTTGCTGGTGGCTAAGGTTGGCGGGTTGTCGTGGCGATCTCCGGTTGGTCCAAGTTGGCAGGATGATAGGTTGAACGCAGGTCCAGGTTAGGGTATCTCGGCGGTGACAGGCCAAGCGGCAGGATGCATGTTAGCGGCTTGTCGCATGTTCACAAGAGCCATTTTTCTGGCTTGCGAACATGCGACAAACCCTTTTGTGGCAACGACAGCGTCGACGGTTATGGAGAAGGCAAGGGGAAACGGGTTGTCGCATGTTCGCATAGCCCATTTCCGGGCTATGTGATCATGCGACAACTATTTGGCGTCGCCGTTGCGGAGTTAGCCCGAGGTGTTTGAATGGGTTAAAAACATGAAGTCCGCGAGTGCATTGTGACCATTTGCTTTCATTTTTGAATCTTTGTGAATGTTTCCAGCGACCAGAAAGGATCGAAATTAATGACAGGAAGGGCCAAAGTTGGTGAAACTGATCTTCTCCGCCGCTCCGGTGTGCTCCAGGGTGTGAGATGATTGCAGAAGAGGAGTGTCTTGCCGTAGTTGAGTAAATGAAATGTACCAAAAGCAGTTGCAGGGTCACTTCCAGTTTGAATTTTGCAGAATTTTGATTGATCTTCGGTGCCTTTCAGAGATTCTTTCATGATTGAAGATCAAGTATTAAGTGCATTTAGGACTTAGTGTTTTCCCTCCGAATTGTATCAGATTTTGAAATGCCTAATTGATGGAAAACTCTAACCATGGTTACCCTTAGCTTGTTGCATCCTAACTTGTGTGGGATTTCAAGGTAACCATGGGTATATATGTTGTTTTTGCTGATTTACAAGGGGTTCCAGCTGAGATTTCCTTTTTGGTTCTAGTGAAAGGTTCTGTTCTGCAGATTTCCTCTTCTCTCTGCATATAGGGTGTTCTTCTTCCATTGCTGGTTCAGAGAATACAATGCATATTGTAACAGACTTGTTTTATGTGTGAGAGGTTAATATATTTTTACTGTTACCAAACTATCTCCATTTGAATTCTGAGTCCATTAGTCATACATTAAGGGTGTTTGATTTGTTTGCTTGTATTGCCTATGTGTTTGCAAGTGGAGTTGTCTTTGCAAAGATAACTGGTTCAGGGTTAGTGTTTATGTATGTATGAGTTGAGGTGTCAAAGATATTTCATGCCTGTCTTCCAGTGGATGCTGGTTAATGTATTGTTTGTTTATAGGTCTCTTCTAAGGGGAGGGTTAAAATCTTTTGAGTGGATAATAACATACTTAAATACATAGGTGGGTGCTAAGTTGAGGTTTGGTCATGGTGTGTGATTGATGTCAGGCATCAACACATTGGGTATATTATTTTCTTGTTTCATAGCTGTCCCTTGCAATATTGTATTTGACTCTGTGGCCCATTGGATAAGGCACTGGTCTATCAGAGACTTAGGGCATCTCAGGGGTCCTTTCAATCCATTTAAAATCATTTCCATTCAGTCACACCCTTTCCCTTTCATGTTGTTAGTGTAGGTCTCTGGTTTTCATACTCACTCCATTCAAGTAGGGCTATTGCATGAGATATTGGTTTTATTTGAGGTACAAGATACCTATAGGAGTTTGAGAATCATTCCACAGTCAATTACCTGCAGGCTTGTAGTGTGACACAAGTTGTATGAGTGTGCAGATGAGGTACACCCGCTTGAGTGATGTGGAGCTCAAAGTGCAGAAGGATCCCTCTTTGATCCTTGTCAGTTGGCCCTTTTTCCTGTCAGATTTGGAGTGTTGAGTGAATGTGACACTAGCCCTGTCAATCCTAATGCCAAGCCGACCTTTGGGGAAAAAGAACACCAACAGCACCATGGTCTTATCACCCAGAGCCAGCAACAAATAAAAAGTTATGATGAATTTATGCAAAAACTCATAAAAAGATTTGATCGAACACACCCACAATGGAACTTCAAGAAATTAACTCAACTTAAGCAAGAGGGATCAGTGGAGGAGTTTTCCACCGAGTTTGAGAGATTGACAACATTGGTACTAGAAATCTCTCAAGAAAGACTCACCTACCTATTTATGGATGGATTGAAAGAATCAATCAAGAGCACAGTGAGCTTCCTAGACCTTGCAAACTTGGAAGAGGCGATCCAAAAGGCATTGAAGTTTGACACACGCCTAGTAAAGGATAGATCCACGAACTATGCATCAAACACACACTTCACCAGGACATATATGTGGAAAAAGGAGCCAAGCCCATAGATTAGAGGCTATTCCCGATGGGGAAATAGAAGAAATGTCGAACAAAAAAACAAAACATGATCACAAAGACATCCAAGAGAATAATGATATAGACTCCAAACTAATTCAACAAAACCATGTTAAGTTTCATAGTAGCTATCAATTCAATCTTAATGTCAACACCTTCTTGATGTAGATTCCTAAGATCCATTTCATATTGGTTTGGAAAGAACATATTTTTCTCTATCTTGAGCTTATACTCAAAATTTTAGATGTATCAATTGAGGCAAGATCAATGCGGCTATATACCATTTCACTTATGATTCATGCCATTCGATGAACTAGCAACTAATGTTTAACAACTTATGTAGGACCTATCTATTCTTGAGCATATCCACAAATCTAGTTAGGATTGATCCAACTTAGATTTAAAGTTTCACTTATGGCAACATACATTTGGTATGTATTTCATGCCAAATATGATGGACCACATTCTAATCACTGATAACATGTGTCTGGTTCAAAAAACCATCACAACCCATTCCAAACATTTATTTAATTGCATCGTTCTTATTAATCCAGGACGAGGCTGCTATAAAAATGATAAATGTAATGAATGAAATTTGATAACTATAAAATGTTAGTCATCCAAAAAAAGTGCTAGCGATCCAAGCATGGAGTATAAAACTTTTTGTAGCTAGTTCAGGCAGAATTCAAAGAAGCAATTTGCATAGTTAGAAGTTACACAAAGAACCTTAGGTAGAATTTTAACAAGCAGTTCTATCCTTAAGGAGGATTAATAGTTCCTTCAAAAGACGAGTACGTCACAATATGAGAAATACTACACATGATGCCCATTGCCTGTTAGCATCATCAAGGCTACCCAGACTACTTAAGCACATTTGCAACTCAAATGGATTAAAGGTCAATGCCATATGTTATCACATTCTATAACTACTAATATTACCTCGATACTATGCATATATATAATAGATTAGGGGAGAGAATCCAATAGTTGAGCATGTTCCAATAGTTATAGCATTTTTAATTTAATGCCCAATATTTGTAATATTTTATGTGAAATCAAATCAAACACTTTTTACATATAAATTATAAATTATGTAATACTTAATTATATTTTTGTCATTGGCATGTTGTGATGTTGTTCTTGTCATCAAGGTTCAAATTCCATTAGGATGTTATTCTTGAATACTTAAATGGAGATGAGGTCTTTCATTTATGACCTCATCAATTTATATCTCCAAGAATAATAGTATTTACCCCTCTTTAATTAGAAAATATAAAAATTAAAAATATATATCAAATATTATATAATATGATAAATAAAATCTAAGATTGATACTGTTAAATTTTGAACCAGAATAGCATAACATGCAATAATTAGAAAAGTAAAACACAATAATCACAGGAACACAAAAATCTTTTGTTAATTTCGTAAATAGCTAATTTCAGATTCTAGCTAATATTAAAATTTAACTTAACTTAATAGTTAAATTTATATATTTAATTTAAATTAAAAAATAATAATATCGATTAAGGGCTGGGCCCTTTACAATGTTTAAACGTCTATAGACGTTTCTTAATGGCGCCAGATTTATTAATTCAAGGTCGGCCTTGGAGGCAGACCTTACCTTGTAATTATTACTACCTCATATAAATGAGGCCTTCGGATATTGGAAATGATACAACACTTCAAGCCAATGAAATCTATCTGCTCCTTAAGAAAATTTCCCTTGCTACGATCTACAAATCTGCTCCAACAACAAACACATATTGTCTATTGCGATTTCCTTACAACAAGTGTTTGGTGGCATGATCGAAGTCCTAGACTACTGGTTCTTATCATCAGCGTATTCATGAAGCAATCCGAGCAAGCAAGCAATGAACTTCATCAAGTATATACCTATGATCTGATTTAACTGGGCACACATCAGGCCACATATACACCGTGCTGCATCACTCACATTAGGCATGCATACACAAGGTTGAGATTTGATTGAATCTGGACTATCATATTGAATCATTCTTCTACATTTGATTTGCTTCATGGATCGGGGATCCTCAACAAATCCACTGCAATGTTATTGTGAGTCAATTTGAGAAGCAATAATTAATTGGATCTGAATGCTGGATTTTTCCTCCTAGAGGTTTCCTAGGGTAAATTGTGTTGTGTCTCTTGTGTCTTCCTATTCTGATTTGTTTAAATTACTATTCTGATTTAATTTAGATCTGATTACTTAAAATTTAACATCTTTATCCTAAGAAAACCCTCCTCCTAAGGGTGAAAAACCCAGCCCACAAAATTAAAGTGCTTTATTGAGTTCTCAAAATACAACTACAATCATTTGAATATGATTGAAGATCACACATGATCAAACAATCATCTTGATATCAACTCCCTCTAGAATTGATCTCACAATCATATAACATAAATCTGAAATTGCTCATGATACTCAAGCAGCCTGGTAGCTCACTTCAAAGTAAACTTGCATATGAATCAAAAGCACAAACAAATAGTTCTTGAATGCACAAGATACCCACAAACTCTAGCAGCTGAAGACACCTGATACACAACCATGCAAGTAGCTGATAACACACAAGCACCATGGCAACTCTTCATATTAGAAAACCAGCACTTAGCTCTTGATAGACAAGAGGTCAAGCAGCTCTCAAATAAACTTATGAACAATTGAACCAGGCAGCTAGACGGAAAGCTCTCAAAAAGAAAATTATCAAGAAGGCAGACAAGTAGCTCTCGATAAGCATTCAGAAGGCAGACACCTAGCTCTCCATATGCATGAAGAACGCACGCCTTCAGCAGCTAATTAATTGCCAATAAAGAATGAATATTTCACCATCCATATTCATTGTCCTTTTTGGAATCAACCACACGCAGCTGAAGAAACCAGTTTATATGATAATTGCAGATACAAAGAATTGAAATGATACCGAGAAGCCTCCATAAAACAGCGGTTATAAGCTGAACGGCTGCCTTAGGAAATAACCATCGAATATAACAGATGAATAATGATCATAAAGCATGAATTGAACGATTCCCTTAAGAAATGAACCGACGCAAGTAATAGCAATTACGGTAACCAATAAATATGAATCGACGACATTCCATACGCTTGAACCATCGACATACAGCACAGGATGAACCAAAAAATGCCAAGTCATCCAAGTTTGATGCCGATACGAACATAATAAGAGGAATATGAGAAAGAAGGCGATAACAAATAAAAATGTTCAAACATGGAGAAGCCGCACAAAGACTCTAGCTGAAAGGCGACGGAAACTGAAGAGCAATCGAACCAAGATAAACATAGGAGCAGGAAGCGGAAACTTCAATCATGAGACTAACTGAGATGAACACAACCGACACGAAAATCATCTGAAAAAGGTCTTTATTGATTGAAGGTAAAACTGATCTCTCTCGCAGCTACAAAACATTAATAGATACGATGAATGATATTGTCTAAGCATTTAGACACCAAACAATGCCTGCAAACTATTTAGTGGTGACAATGGTCAACTGAGTTTATATATCACATATTACATGGAATGTCATTTCTATAATGATTGTCATGTTGAACGTTAGAGATTATTATGTTATGGGGTTTGATCCTTAGTAAAGTGAGAACTGTACAAAATCAACATCCCCAACTTCCAAGGACTTGTGATGACTGATGAATTTATTGAAAGGTTGGGGGCAGAAAAAATAAGAAACAAGAAATAGGGCATGGGCCACGGTGGGAGGCAGGCGATAGAGTATTTTTAAAGAGAGCGACTTTGCACCGAATCCACTCCCTCTAAATTGGGCGGCATTTTTAGTGAGAAGATCTAACACGCCATTTAGCTAACAACCATTGCAATGGATAATTAGTGGACTTGATGATGTGGGCAACCCAGCCAACCATTCTAAAGTCTTGAGGCATTTCGAGATAGGTGGCAGTCAAAGCGCGCCTTAGACTAAGCTCATCTTAGCATAAGGTAGGGGTCTTATGAGGGGGGCTATAGGTCTATTTTTTAGGTATAGAGGTCCTATAGGAATTTTTTTGAGGGCTGCAGTGTTGATTTAAAACGAGCAGAGAAACATGATATAAACAACTGGATCACAATCCTTAGACACCAAAGGATTTGTTTCATCGTGGAGAAGATCATAAATCCCAAAGTAAAGGTCTATCAAATTGATATCCATCGTTAAAGCCTTGTGGAGCTGCTGCACATAGGATAACGCCTTCACCAAACACACAAAATTATTGTAGAGAGTATGTAACCGCTTCACTAAATGATTACAGGCATATATGCTTTTGTAGTCCACACTTGGAACTGTACCATTACTTTCCTCTGCAACTTTTGCCATGCTATTATTTACGTGGTCAATATCCATTGTATCTTGCATACCTGCTGCTGTAACGTGTTCTGCCTCAGCTTTCACTGCATGCTGAGGAGTAATAGTTTTTGTATATTCATCCATCGACATGTCAGTTCCAACAACTTTTTGCACAGATTCATCACCACTAGATGATTCAAATGTTAAGTGAGGATTACAGTATGATGCTACAGTCTCTTCATCATCCAAAACATTGCCTTCGTTAACTTGACCAATAGCAGAAAAATATGATTTCATTAAATTATTTGAATCATCTAATGATGCTCCAGGCTTTGAGTAAATATGTTCATTTGAATCCAAAGATTCAAGCATTGCTTCCTTTGTCTCATAAGCAATTTGAGTTTTCTAAGATTCTAAACCAACCTCAGCTTCTTCCCTAGTGGTCCCATCAGTGAAATTCAATCCATTAACTGTCTCATTTTCTACAGACTTGCCTTGATGAATATCTGCTACCAAAGTTTCTCGAGTATTATCTAGCATATTGGATTTAGATGTCAGTAAGGAAGGATGACTTACTACACTCCCAGTCTCAAAAATATCCACCTTATCAGTAGTTTGCTGACTGGAGACAAAACTTGGTGAGGCAACCTGATTTGCCCTGTTCTAGGCATCATGTGCCTCATTCAAGTTTGACTCCTGATCACTAACCTTCTCGAAATTAGAACTAAGTGATGAGACATTTATTGCAGAGCCTTCTTCCTCTGCCAAGGCACCCAAAGCAGAAGAATCGAATCCCATGGTTCTCCTCTCTACGAGAGTTTTGCTTGATGTAAACCTTTTAGAAGCACCCTATTCTGCCTTGTTGATCGCCTGGATCATTCACTCACACAGAATAACGGCCTCCTTCCCATATCCATGCTAGGCGAAGCCTGCAATCATTGTATTCCATGATGCCGCATTAGATTCAGGAATAATGTCAAATATTCTCCGCGCATCCTCTATTTTTCCACATTTCCCATACTCGTCACGAACAACCGGGTAAGGCACTTGCGCAGGTAACATGTGACAGTTTGTGACAAGCTCCTCATCGTCCACAACATTCCCGAGCACAACATCCACCGGAAAGTGTCGATCCATGGTGGAAGCTCCCACCGTTGCAATCCACAGCACAACGTTGGACAAACTAATCACTTCTGGAAATGCCTCATCTACCTGTGTACCCATCCACACAGACAACATCAACTCACCTTTCACTTTCGATTCTCCATTTTTGTCCTCCAACCTGTACCACTTAGGTGCTAGGGGACTATCAGGCGGCACCCTTGTGGGCACTTCGTTCAATTCAAAGCTAAGCCTTTCTTTCTTCTCCAAATGAAAGTCCCCTCTGCGATTGAAATCCACGGGTCTGTCAGCAACAAGAAACCCATCATCGAGGTCAAGGTCCAAGTCTAGGTTGAGAGTGTGCTCCATCTGGCGCTTCTCTTCCTCCGTGAAAAGATGATCATAGTCACTCTCCTCCTTAACAGGACTCTGAGACAGAACTCACTGTGACTTAAAGCTAAGCATAACATTATGCATGTCATAAACCTTAGCCTTCCAGTTACCCACCATCTCAGTCTTCTCCTGCCGGCGCCAGTTTGACTGCGGAACAAGGAGCGCTCCAGTGATATCAATACCAGGCCTATAGACATTAGAATGGGTCATGGCCGAAGCCTCATTAACAACCTCTACATCCAAGGGAGGAACATATGAGTAAGAAATATCTATCGTATGATTGGGAGCATCACCCTACTCACCGTCCACTTCAGCAATCCCAGAGGGCGACGTTCTTTGACCCTCAATCGTCAGCTTTAAGTTGCCCTCTATAGGTAAATTTCCAGCTCCAGCAGACTCTTTCTCTCTTGCACTTGAATCACTGCTTCGAGGAATGGAACTTTCTATTTGCGGTAACCATGAACTACCACTGTGACACCCAACTTCAAGGTTTGAAAATGTGGGAGTGGAGCCTGTAGTTAATGCATTCCACTCTGCTTCCACTTTTACAATCTCCAATAATAAATCATCAAAAACCTCATTCTCAGACTTGCCAAAGGCTTCTGGATCACGCACAGCCTTGGGCCAAGGGCTCTCTTCGGCCTCCTTGAGCTCTGTAATCCCTGCGCTCCTGAAATCTCCAGTTGCTAGGCACCCCGAATCCTCTTGTGGTTTCTTTCCACCAAGGGAAAACTTCTCTATCAACAAGACATATTTTTGCGAGGAAAGAGTCCTCTGTCAAGATCTGATGCCCCTTCCCATCATTTTCCTCTTCCTGAAACGGGGTTTGTTCAAATAAGTCCCACTCTTTCTCAAAGTTTTCTTTTTCAACATTCATTATACGACACAAAACCTCCAACTTCTGATCCATACAAATCAGTTGGTCTGTGAGTAGAAAGTTCTCTTCCTTCAACCTCACAACTTCCTCAACTTCATCCTCACTTGCTTCAACATCCTTCTCTTCAGCCAAATGCAGATTCTCAAGAAATTCGTCAATAACAAAATCAGTGTCATCATCTTCTTCATCCATCTCTGCTCAAGCCAAAGTGGCTCTAATACCAATTGTTGATTTAAAACGAGCAGAGATACATGATATAAACAACTAAAACTAAAACATAAATAAAACACACAATAAACAAGGACGCAAGACACAAGAATTTATAGTGGTTCACCAACAATGGCTACATCCACTTTCAGCAGGGAATTCCTTTATCATTTACCAATCTATGCATTACATGACTATGCACATGTATATACACAATCATGTTCAGCTAGAAGACGAAAAGAAGGGAATATGAAAGGTCATGTGACCGTTGGGCTTCACATTCCAAATATACAGGATTATTAAGAATCTTTTCCTGCAAAATAGGAGCCCCTCTTTTTTAGGCCTCTAAATTTGAGCAGGTGAAAATGGGGTGGGGCTAGAAATTGCCCCACCAACTTAGGAAAAAATCTGCCACATGCCAAAGATATGCACACTTTATTCTCACCAAAACCAAATAAATCTTGTAAAAAAATAAAATTTTAAATTTCTTTTCCTTAAATTTAGGAGCTGAAACTTTTAAGCTGAAACACACTACAAAATTCATAGAACCGCTCACATTTAAATATTCCTAAAAAATCTCAGCGGGCACAGCTCTATTTTTAAGGAAGCCCCTAGTCCATGGGACCCCAACCTTATTCTTTGTACTCTTACTTAATAATCCACTGCATAAGCCGGTGTTTAGAATTTGTTTCAAAATTTTCATATTGATGTGAATTATTTGTTTGCAATGCTTTGTCCTTTGTACTATTACTCGCAAAAGCACCTTGTAAAGCTTTTTATCTTGGCCCTCTTTATGCTTGGCATCAATTTTTCTGTTGGATTAACCTGTGTTTTCACCAATGATAAGGGTTTTGTTCAAGTATTTTCCTTCATATGCTTTTAATTCTGTGTTCATGGCAGCCTTAGGGTTTTTTCTAATGCTTCCCTTCCTGAAATTTAAATCCTGTTTTACTGACAGTCTTTTTGATTTTTGTTTTTTTCATTACCATTAATGCATATGTAAATTCATTGATTATCTTGTTGGTTTTGCGGTTGCAGGGAAAGTGTTGAGTTGGCAATTATAATGGTTGTGGTGGTGATAAATCTAACAATGTATACATTCTAGGCTGCAAGGAAAGGTTGTGATTTCAGCTTTCTGGGACCCATTCTCTTTTCCTGATCCATGCCTGATTCATGGTGCTTTTGGTTTTCATATTAATTCAGGTACCTTTTCTTTGATGTTATTAGTACTTGCCGATAGGCTAGCAAGTACTATTGCATTTCTTCCATTAAGTAGCGAGTAAAACCAATTCTTTGCACCAATTATAATTTAGTATTTTCTTATTTTGTTAAAAATAACACATATTCTATAGTTTAAATGTTAATTTTTTAAGTTTATAATTTGTAAAAATTATTTTTTGATGATATGATTGGCTAATACATTTGAGCTCTTATTACTAGAGTGAACCAATTAAAATGTACCACATTTGTTATTTATTGTACATGAAAATCGTGCATTCAAATAATACAATCTAATTTATATATCATCCGATTTTATTTGGTTTATGGTTTACAACTTTTTAGATACCTATTAAGAGATTGATAAGTTTTTCCTTATATTAAAATAATATTTCTATTTTTGTTGTATTATAAAATATTGAATTTTTTGGATTTATTTTAATATATATTATATAAATTTAGATTTAATAGAATAACATTATAATATTGTTGAAAAAGAGTTATTTGGACTAAATAATTAATATTAAAATTAATTATAAGTAGAACTATTTTACAATTTAAATTAATTATGAATGATATTTTATAATTATTTATAAAATTAAAAATATTATTAGAACTATAATTATAGTAATTTTATAATTTTTTATAATTAAATAATTACTTTACATATAAATTAAAATTAAAATTAAACTTAGTTATAAACTATTATAATTAAAAATTCACTTTACATATAAATCAAAATTAAAATAAAATTTATTTATAAAACTAAAGGCAAGTACTTGGCCACTACGTGGCACTCGTTTTTTTTTCCAATGATGCCTGCTGTAATTTTCTGGTGATTCCTATTGTAAAGCTTCAGCATCAAGCCAAATAAATCCGTGGCTTAAAATATTTGGATGGAACCCTTTTGTTATACCCTAAGATTGAAACTGTAATCAAGGCTCTGTAAATTCAAGCGTCTAAGTAAACAGCCTAACTACTTATAAGATAATCCAATGTTTTATGCCAGGGTAGAAGAGACCAAAGCGGGAGATTTTATAGGCAGATATGCACTGCATTCCAAGAGGACTGGATTCTGCCTAAAAAGACAAAACACCTGTATGGTAACTCTCTTAATTGCAGCACTCGGTCGACTAAAAGGAAAAAGATCCAGGATAGGATCCTCGAGCTTTCTGACTTCAATGCAGCCATCAAGAAGATTTCAGAGGCAAAGAAGGAAGCGAATGAAACTCGTAAGGAGTTTTCCTAGGTTCTCCTCTGTCCTGATGCTTTTTTGTTTTTAGGTTTTCTTGGTTGCTAGTGTTTACTGGTTTCGGGTTTTTTGCTGGCTTTGGATTTGGTGGACTGGTTCCCAGTCCTGTTTCTTTTCAAAATTCTTAATGCTGTTATCTTTTGATCAGAACTTGTAAGGGGTTTCAGGTCCCCCCTAAAACCTATTTTTTCCTGCAATCAAAACTCTCTTAATTGCAATTTCATGGATGATTTTTGATCAATTTGTGTTACCACTTGATTGTCTTATGCCCTGTGTGAAGAAATGCTATGCATGCAGAGTACAATTTGAATTTCAATAAACTTACTGCATGCAATATTCAATCTTGAATCCTACCTTATTTGGGGAGCTTACCTTGGCGATTTTGAAACTGATGGATGATTTTCTATTTAGTAATATTAATTGTCAAATGTCTATCTTATGTCCCAAGATTTTTGCATGCTTTCTAGTTTGTATTGACCACTCCCCTTTTTGGGCTACGTCTTGTTAGCATTTTTGTATACATGTTTTACAACCAAAAAATTGAGATCAGGCTTCTAACTCGATATAGTTGGAGATCTAGCTACATAGTGCTATACTACTAAGAGTCCATCTAAAAACATTCTTGAAGGTTAGTCCATATAATCATTATAAATTTCAATAATGTCAGTATGAAGAAAAGACAATGAACTTTACCTGTATGAGGATCCAATATCTTATAAGGTATATAGGTTAAGAGTTGAATTTAAGACTTCCCATTCGTTGTTGGGATGTTTTACTAAACTATCTGCCCTTATTGTGACTGGTTCATCTTTAATTCAGACAGAGCTCATTTTCCAATAGTAGGCAAGTCCATGGGTGTTTTTAAATTCGATAGGAAGTGGCTTTCCAGTGGATATAAACTATGTTACATAGTGACACGTTCCCTATATTTGGCCCTCTAGGAAATGTCTCGGAAACGCGTCCCCTGCCATCTCCTTGTCCCCGTCCCTGAAATGCCGTGGAACATTTCAAAAATCAACACAAGCCAGGGTATTTCTTAAGACATCAAGGTTACAAATTCAAGTGGGCTTTGACATTAACTAATGATTCTAAGCTGGCACTAAGTTGAATCTATGTTTCATGCATGCATGTGGTATCAAAGTGTTGGAGTTGCAGGCTTTTTATGTGTCTCTGACAAAACCTTTTCTGATTTTATCATAGATGTCATTAAAAGTTATATAAAACATAAAAAAACATATAAAATTCATTTATATATCTAAACATTTGTATACCGCCTTTCCTTATTTTGGCCCTCTAGGAAATGTCCTGGAAACATGTCCCCTGTTGTCCCCGTCCCCAAAACTCTGTGGATCATAGGATATAATCCATATAGTCATTCTAGGAAATCAATGCATCATGCCATTTATCAACTCTATTGATGGCCAATTTCCATTTGAAAAGTAATCACTAGGCATTTGCTGTATGCATGAATGAGATTAAATTCAGGGATAAACTATGACCCCCAATTCTTCCTCTTGGAAATCTGCTTTATGGAGATTTGAAAGTTTTGGGTGATCTTCTGTGCATGTTTTTTCAAATGCTTGATGAGAAATGAGGTAATAGTCTAAGGTTTAGGGTAATAGACCTAAATTCTCAGCAGTGCATATCATATATGAAATTAGTCTTCAAATTCATCATTGCTGTAAATAAAAAGTTTAACGATATTGTTAATGTCAAGTACTAAAATTGGACATGATTGGCCTTGACGACAAATATCACTTGGACCAAACAAGAGATTAAATTGTTAGCACATATATTTCGATGTATAAATAACGATATTAAATATCTTGTATATTTAATATCTATTGTTTATATGAAAATTGATTTTGTTTTGCATTATTTGTTTGGGCCCAAAGTCGGCCTTCTTGGGATGCTCATTTAGGTTGGCCCCCTTTGGGTAACTCTCCCTTTGGCACATATATATAGAGGGACGATTCTTGGGAGAAGAATCATCAAAAACATAACATGCATTCTTCCCTCCCAAGAATTATCTAAGGTAGTAGAGCAGCAGCGAATTCCTCTAGGGCAGCAACGATTTCATCTAGAGCAGCAGCAAATCCATCTAGAGCAGCAGCGAATTCATCTAGGGCAGTAGGAGCAGCGAATTCCTCTTAAGTCCGCAAGATCACCACTAAGGGATAGCGAATCTCAACCCCAAATTACAGCTCCATTTGCAGCAGACCTAGGAGAAAATTCTGGAGTAGAATTCAAGGTAGAATTGTATTGGAATTGATATGATATTAGACCAAATTGAAGACATTTGGAAAGACCTAGATAGGCTGAACTATTTGGACCAGATCTGAGGGTTATATCAGAACCACAATTCGGGTACTATCTCTCCTTGCTCTTAATCTGGTGCAGGAGCACCTCTAAGAGGGCCCTCACCTTCTTGTTTTTGGTGTGTTAATGCTTTGTATTTGGAATAAGAGTCACAATGGAGTTGGACTCAATTTTGGTTGTGTCTAGGCTTTGTGTTAGTCCTAGAGGTCTGCTAGTCTTCTTAAGTTTGCTTTGCCCATTAACTCAAGCAAAGTGTCAACTTGAGGTTTTTGGGATTTTTCTTGAATAGTGGTATAGGAGTTAGTGATTAGTGGTCATGTGATGCACATGAGTGCTTTGGAAGGCCTAGAAGTGGTCTATTAAGATGTGTGAGCAAGAGTTGCTCAAAAGTTGCTAGCAACTTTTAAAAGTTGCTAAGCAACTATTTGTTTTGTAATGACTACCTAAGCTAAGAGGCTTAATACACCCTAAACACTTGACACTCACTCCTAGACAAGCATATTTAAGCCTTTTATAACCCTAATGTACGGGTTGGTTGTCAGATTTGTGAAGCTACAGTACGGAGAGGCAGACTTGTGAAGAATTGTGTGTAACAGTTACTGTTGGATGACTGAATACCTGTAAATACAAAAAGCTTTGTGTGGAATCTTATTGTGTGATTCATTTTGTGTGTTTAACACTTCATTGTGTGTAGTGGTTTCATTTGTTAGAGTATTGTTGTTGTCTTTTTCTTGTTACTGTTGCTCTATACTGTTCCATGTTCAGTCTTGAGGAACATGGGGTGTTAGGGCTGTATCTTTGGTATCCACCATGGAAAACCCATGGGATCGTGGATTCTCAAAGTACAGATCCTAATGGATATGTACTATGATGCAGGGCCCTGGAGCAAGCAAACAAACATGAGTTTGTGGAAGCCCTAGGCGAACTATGCTCAGTTCGGCTAGGGATAGTCAACACTAGGAGGACTCTACAGGACAATGGGTGGAGTTTCAACACTTACCCTTTTGAGGGAGTCACATTACATTGATGAAGGTTGTCTGGTGATAAGGAGGAGGTTAGGAAAGTCAAGGAAGCAGGCTATTAAAGACCTAGACAGAGAGGAGGTTTTAAAACCCTTGAAACCCTCATTTTTGCCATATAACCTGTACAGTCACATGGGAATTTAAGACCTAAAAAATCCTTGAGATTGAGGCATATGTATGAGAATTCCTTAAGGCCAAGAATTTTGGTTTTGCACAGGGAAGGAGTAAAAAGCCCTACAAATCCGAAAGGCGGCCTAATTGGCACTTCCTTGTAGCCCTAAATTATAAAGGAACTACCAAATTAGGTGATCCCCAAATCTTATCAATGCTTTGAAAAGGTGACCATAGCCATAAAAAGTCCTTGGAACTCATTAGAACTCACTGTTAGGATGTGGAGTAGGTTTGGAAGCAAAAAGACCCTTATTGAGCCAATGTAAGGGTTAGTGCCTGAAAGCAAAGTTTGTCATGGAGATAGTTGAACTTGTGTAACTTGGTGGGTTAGTTAGGCAAATCAGGGTGTACTTGAATGTATCAGGTATTCTATAGATCAACCATAGGTGTCAGAGAAAACTTGAGTCCTTAGACAAGGTTCAGAGCATAGACTAGCTAGTCTATCCTAGCTTTCCCATCAAATTGGTATCAGAGCCTCTTAAGGCTTGGGAAGTGAAGGGTGGATGTTTCAACCAACAGAAGAATCAAGTGGATCATCTAAAAAATAGAAAATGGTGACCAATGCAGAGCTTGCCAAGAAAGTAGAAGATCAAGAGGAAGCTAATAGACTCCTGCAGGAAAGGTTGTATCAGATGGAACAACTCTTGGATGATGTCCAAGAAAAAGCCGATAAGGTGAATGTGAAAATGGAGGAGCAGGGCGCTAAGGGAAAAGAGAAGACTCATGATGATGATGTACCTACACCTGATCCTCCAACACAATATGAGTAGTTTCTCAAAGCCCTGAAGGCTATCACAGGCAAGGCACTTGAAGGTGTCCCATTACCGACTGGCAGGATGGATATCGAGCTTGTCATGCAATGGATTGAAGGCATGGAGAATCACTTTGAATGTGAAGAGGTCTTAGAAGCACAGAAGGTCAAGGTGGCCAAATCTAGGTTGAGAGGACACTCATTAACCTGGTGGAACTACTTGCAAGGTGAAAGGGAGAAAGAGGGAAAGAATCCAATCTCTAATTGGAAAGGTCTGGTCAACAAAGTCAGGGAAGCATACTTACTAGCTGATTATGAAATACAGCAGCATAAGAAAAGGTTGACACTTAGACAGAAGGAAATGGATGTAGCTACTTATACTGAAGAGTTCCACAAATTGAGCTTGAGATCCAGAGTCCAAGAAGATGAAAGCATTAAAGTGGCAAGGTACCTCAGTGGTTTGAAATGGAGGATAGCAAAAAAGATGAGTTTGTTCACTCGTACCACCATACTTGGATGTCAGCATATGGCACAAAAGCTTGAAGAAAAAGAGAGGAGAAAGCAAGAACCTAATTCCAAGAATAGAGGAAGAGGTAGAGATTCTAGAGGGGGTCAAAGAGGAGGTTCTAGTAGAGGTGGTGAATCAAGAAACCAAGGTGAGAGCAGACTCTTGGAACAAAGTACATAAAATAGTACAAGAGGATCTTATGGTAGAGGAAGAGGTTCTCAAGGAAGTAGAGGAAGAGGAACAGGAAGGAGCAGCTCCTACTTTGCCACTATGAAGTGCTATCAGTGTGGATAGCTTGGACACCCTACCTATAGGTGTCCTGACAAACCATTAGCCTCACATAATGAGAAGAGGGTAGCCTATACCCAAGAGGACAGCAACAACTCGTGCACTAATGAGGTCAGCAAATTGGAATTAGAAATGGGGGAGAACCTTGTGTTCAGGAGGGTGCTTATAAGGCAGCCTAATCAAGGTGAACCAAAGCAAAGAAGGGCTCTTTTTAGAGTCAGGTGCAAGATACAAGGCAAAGTATGCAAGGTTATAGTAGATTCAGGGTCTACTGATAACATCATAGCAGAGGAAGCAACAAAGAAGCTTAAACTCACTAAGGTTCCACATGCAAACCCCTACAAGATGACTTGGTTGAACCGAGAGTAGAGTGTGCTAGTTAATGAGCAGACATGGGTAGAGTTTTCTATTGGAGGCTATAAAGACAGAATTCTTTGTGATGTCTTACCCATGGATGCATGCCATCTTCTATTGGGAAGACCCTAGTAGTTTGATAGAAAGATGGTCTATGATGGAGAGGAAAACTCCATTGCTTTCAAGAAGGATGGGAGGACTTTCAAAATTCAGTCCTTAATAGAGAATGAAGAGGGAACTTCTAAGACACCTAGTGTGTTGCTTAGCAGTGGTAAAGAGTTCTTACATGCTCTACAGGATGAGGAGACCATAGGATGTTCTATTATGGTGAAACCAAAGGAGGAAGACAAGAAGTTGAAGGTAGATTTACCATTGGAAGTGCAACAAATGCTGAGAGAATTCAAAGATATAGTGAGTGATGGAACCCCTGCCACTTTACCTCCAAGAAGAGCAATAAGTCATCAAATTGATTTTGTTCCTGGTGCTTCTCTACCTAACAAAGCAGCCTACAAGCTAACCCCGGATTAGAATAAGGAAGTAGCAAGGCAAGTGCAAGAGTTGTTGGATCAAGGGCTGATCAAGAAGAGTATAAGTCCATGTGTAGTCCCAGTAGTTTTGGCATCCAAAAAAGGAGGAAAATGGAGACTTTGCACAGATTCAAGGGCTATTAATAGGATCACTATTAGGTATAGGTTCCCCATTCCAAGAATAGAGGATTCGATGGATTGCTTAGGAGGTGCTATGTATTTTACAAAGTTGGATTTGAAGAGTGGTTATCACCAAATCAGAATAAAGGAGGGTGATGAGTGGAAGACCGCTTTTAAAACCACTGGTGGATTGTATGAATGTCTTGTCATGCCATTTGGGCTTACCAATGCCCCAAGCACCTTCATGAGGTTAATGAATGAGGTCTTGAAGGACTTCACAAGAAGATTTGTGGTGGCATATCTAGATGATATACTCATCTATAGCAAGACAAAATCAGAACATTTTGAGCACCTAAGGTTGGTAACGAAGAAGCTACATGAAGAGCAATTAGCCATCAATCTGGAAAAGTGTGAGTTCATGCAATAAGAGCTGATTTATTTGGGCTTTGTGGTGTCCAAAGGTACTTTGAAAATGGACCCAAGCAAGGTGGAGGCAATCTTGAATTGGCATACCCCAAAAACAGGGACAAAAGTTAGAAGTTTTCATGGTTTATCCCAATTTTATAGAAAGTTCATCAGGAACTTCAGTGGGATTTGTGCACCAGTATTGGATACTATCAAAGGAGGGCTGAAAACTAAGTTCAAATGGACTAAAGCAGCTGGGAAAGCATTCCAAACATTGAAGCAAGAGGTAGCCACTAAACCTATCCTACTCTTACCTACTTTTGATAAATTTTTTACCATTGAATGTGATGCAAGTGGTACAATAGTAGGGGGTGTTTTAAATCAAGAAGGAAGGCCTGTGACATTCTTCAGTGAGAATCTTAATGAGGCAAAGAAGAAATATTTATTTTATGACTTGGAGTTGTATGCATTGGTACAATCTCTCAAGAAGTGGAGGCATTATCTCTTGCCCAAAGAATTTGTTGTCTATACTGATAATCAGGCTTTAAGCTACATAAATACTCAAGAAAAGCTGAGTAACAGGCACTTGAAATGGATGGAGTATCTCCAATCCTTTACCTTTACAATCAAGCACAAGAAGGGGCAGCTTAACAAGGTTGCAGATGCCTTGAGTAGGAAATTATTGATGTCCAAGAGGTACAGCTGCAAAGCATTGGAATAGCAAGTTTCAAAGACTTATATGAGGAAGATGAAGACTTCTCACAAGCCTACAAGGTGTGCCTAGAGTTTGAGAACATCTTTCATGGTGAGTTTGCAGATTACACCCTTCAAAATGGGTTGTTGTTTAAAGGTAATCAACTTTGTGTACCTAGAGGATCCATGAGGGAAAATCTGATCCAAGAGAAGCATAATGGCAGCCTAAGTAGACATATTGGCATAAACAAGACATTGGAGTTAGTACAGAGATACTACTTTTGGCCTAAGCTAGCAAGGGATGTCAAGAGGTATGTTGAGCAATGTGGGATATGTCAAAGAGCTAAAGGAGGTTCAAGTAATGCAGGACTCTATCAACCTTTACCAATTCCAAATAGGCCTTGGGAGTGTGTAAGCATGGACTTTGTGGTTGGACTCCCTAAAACCAAATCAGGTATGGATAGCATCTATGTTGTGGTTGACAGGTTCTCTAAAATGAGTCACTTTATTCCTTGCAAGACAACTCATGATGCAAGTTATGTAGCACCTCTTCTTCAAAGAGATAGTTAGGATTCATGGACTCCCTTTGAGCATTGTGTCAGATAGGGATAGCAAGTTCATAGGTCATTTTTGGCAAACCTTATGGAGAAGGCTGGGAACTAATCTCTCTTTCAGTTCAGCATACCATCCTCAGACTGATGGTCAAACTGAGGTCATCAATAGGGTGCTTGGCAACTTGCTAAGGTGTTTAACAAAGGAGTATGGGCAGACTTGGGATCTTGTTATATCTTAGGCTAAATATGCATATAATGATAGTGTGAACAGGACCACAGGAAGAAGTCCTTTTGAGATAGGCTATGGAAGACACCCTAGAGGAGTGTGTGAGTTGAGAGATTTAGGTTCTATGGAGCTGAAGAGTGGACAAGCTGAAGATTTTACCCAAACCATCAAGGAGGTTCAAGAGAAAGTGAAGAAAACCATTTTTGAGTCCACTCAAGGACTCAAGGCTAAAGTGGATGAAAAGAGGAAAGAGGTATAGTTTCAGATTGGGGACTATGTTATGGTCCATCTTAACAAGGCAAGAATGAAAAAAGGCATGCCTAATAAACTGCAAATGAGAAGAGTAGGTCCATGCAAGGTTTTAGCAAAGTATGGAGAAAATGCTTACAAGGTGGATTTGCCTTCAAATTTAGCCATCTCATTGGTGTTCAATGTTGCAGACCTGATCAGATTCAAGGGTGATATTAGTCAGCAAGAAACAGGTCCACCTAAGGTATTACAAGACATAGACACAAATGCCATGCCTAAGAAGGAACCGACTAAAGTAGAGAGCATCTTAGAATCCAAGGTGAAGAAGGCAACCATACATCAAATCTATATGGAGCACCTAATCAAATGGAAGGATCAGCCCGAATTTGAAGCCACCTGGGTAAAAGAAGGACAGTTCAAGAAGTTTGGGATTGATCTAGCTCTTCTAGACCCCAAGGTACCTTAGCTTGTGTTGAGGGGGAGTATGGTGTAGGAGCACCTCGAAGAGGGCCCTCACCTTCTTGTTTTTGGTGTGTTAATGCTTTGTATTTGGAATAAGAGTCACAATGGAGTTGGACTCAATTTTGGTCCTGTCTAGGCTTTGTGTTAGTCCTAGAGGTCTGCTAGTCTTCTTAAGTTTGCTTTGCCCATTAACTCAAGCAAAGTGTCAACTTGAGGTTTTTGGGATTTTTCTTGAATAGTGGTATAGGAGTTAGTGATTAGTTGTCATGTGATGCACATGAGTGCTTTGGAAGGCCTAGAAGTGGTCTATTAAGATGTGTGAGCAAGAGTTGCTCAAAAGTTGCTAAGCAACTTTTTGTTTTGTAATGACTACCTAAGCTAAGAGGCTTAATACACCCTAAACACTTGACACTCACTCCTAGACAAGCATATTTAAGCCTTTTATAACCCTAATGTACGGGTTGGTTGTCAGATTTGTGAAGCTACAGTACGAAGAGGCAGATTGGTGAAGAATTGTGTGTAACAGTTACTGTTGGATGACTGAATACCTATAAATACAAAAAGCTTTGTGTGGAATCTTATTGTGTGATTCATTTTGTGTGTTTAAAACTTTATTGTGTATAGTGGTTTCATTTGTTAGAGTATTGTTGTTGTCTTTTTCTTGTTACTGTTGCTCTATACTGTTCCCTGTTCAGTCTTGAGGAACATGGGGTGTTAGGGCTGTATCTTTGGTATCCACCATGGAAAACCCACGGGATCATGGATTCTCAAATTACAGACCCTAATGGATATGTACTATGATGCAGGGCCCTAGAGCAAGCAAACAAACATGAGTTTGTGGAAGCCCTAGGCGAACTATGCTCAGTTCGGCTAGGGACAATCAGCACTAGGAGGACTCTATAGCACAGTGGGTGGAGTTTCAACACTTACCCTTTTGAGGGAGTCACATTACATTTATGAAGGTTGTCTGGTGATAAGGAGGAGGTTAGGAAAGTCAAGGAAGTAGGTTATTAAAGACCTAGACAGAGAGGAGGTTTTAAAACCCTTGAAACCCTCATTTTTGCCATATAACCTGTACAGTCACATGGGCACTTAAGACCTCAAAAATCCTTGAGATTGAGGCATATGTATGAGAATTCCTTAAGGCCAAGAATTTTGGTTTTGCATAGGGAAGGAGTAACAAGCCCTACAAATCCGAAAGGCGGCCTAATTGGCAATTCCTTGTAGCCCTAGATTACAAAGGAACTACCAAATCGGGTGATCCCCAAATCTTATCAATGCTTTGAAAAGGTGACCATAGCCATAAAAAGTCCTTGGAACTCATTAGAACTCACTGTTAGGATGTGGAGTAGGTCTGGAAGCAAAAAGACCCTTATTGAGCCAATGTAAGGGTTAGTGCCTGAAAGCAAAGTTTGTCATGGAGATAGTTGAACTTGTGTAACTTGGTGGGTTAGTTAGGCAGATCAAGGGGTACTTGAATGTATCAAGTATCCTATAGATCAAGCATAGGTGTCAGAGCACACTTGAGTCCTTAGAAAAGGTTCAGAGCATAGACTAGCTAGTCTATCCTAGCTTTCCCATCATAATCATTTCTTTTATCCTGTGCTTAGCATTGAAAGATCTCTATAGATTGGACATTCCTAGCTAGAATCTGAAAAATACTAACAAATGTCAAGTATTGAAATTGGACATGATTAGCCATTGTTCATGGGGAGCAATCCATGCACAAGCTTGTCGTCCAAGTGCTAGTGCAAAAACCCAAGCTATTGATTGGAGGAAAAATGGGGAGAATTCTAGCTCCTCCTAATCAACAATAGGTAGACTTCTTTTGACGTAGGTAGTTTGTGTACTATTGACTATTAGAATGATTGTTCTCCTTTTTTCTTCTTGTAAAATAATTTAATTTTTTTATAATCATAGTAACTCATTTTCTTAATATTTTTCTATGGCAAGGTGCAGTTTTCATGGAGGCAGATGAGGAATATAAACCCTACCAAGTGATTCAGAAATGGGTGTTTGTAGTTGTGCATTAGTGACAAATGACAACATATAATGCCACAACAATAATAGGGAAGTAGATTCAACCATAATATATATGTTTTTCGTCTTTATGTGAATACCTCTCATGAAAAATAACAAGAATTTATTATTTGAAGTTGTATATATCTCTCAGAGCATAATATTTTGAAATTTCTACAATGAGCACTTTTCTATATCTAGAATGTAACAAATGTTCCATTTATCTTAGAATATTACTAGATCACAACATCACTGTAACACTTTGAAATCACAAGACTGCATGTTCTACAAAGGGAAAATCTTTGAAACCGTTTCTACAACTATAAAAAATGCATAAGAAAGGTCCTTGATGAAATATAATGTACTAGAAATAAATTTATATGAACATGTATTTTTTGGTCCATAAAAATAAGATCAAAAATTTATTGTGTATAGTATCAACTGTTATTCGCAAATGCAAAAAATGTATTTAATTCATTGTCACAGGAATGGTGATCAGACTTGGAAAGACTAGTAAGTCAAAGAGTAAGTATTGAATCATAACCTTTTATCTTATCGTCATGTATTGCCATGTTGGTGCAAGACTCGGACTTGGGAATGACTTGACAAGCCCGGGTGTAAAATTTGAGTCACAGAAAACACATTGGTAATAAACTTCAAAATCAGTCAACTATGTTAAAGGAACACAACTGAGAATAACTAATTGTATAACCAAGGTGCATTATCGATGTTTGGCTCACTTAATTGTTTACTCTGGGTGCACCAGACAACATCAGAAAATTATGAAATTTCATTCTTGGTTTTAATTTCAATTGAAAAATTAATCTCAAACTCAGAGAGTTAGCTATGCTAGTTTTCCTTTGAATATTGAGTGAAACTACGAAGAACCTAGGCACTCGGAAAGATTACTTGAGTGCATTTAGAGGAAAGTATGGCATCAACCATTCAATACAAATAGGCATTTGAGTATAAGCTGCAAGGATTTGGATAAGTACTGAATCCATGATTCAACTATTCTGAAAGTAGATGGTGCTATCACAATTCTAGAATGAAAGAACCACTGAATACAATTGAGGGTTGATAGGAATTGTTGAATAAAAATGAGAATAGAAATGAAATACTGAATTCAAATAAAGACCTGGGTAACGCCTGTATGTAATGTGGAAGAGTATTGCAACCATTATTTGATTATTTGGAAAGTAAAGAGTGTTGAGAAGTGAAGGCCAACAGTCATAATATTTATTTCGCTCTTATTGTGACTCTTCAATTCGAAGACTCTTTATTATGTAATATCATTGGAGCCTTTATATATGCTGCTCCTACTCATTTGTAAACGATCTTTTTGACATTAATACAATACTCTGCAGTTTGGACGTAGCCACATTTGTGGTGAACCAGGATAAATACTGGTGTTTTGTATTTGTCTATTATACTTTGTGTCTACTATTTATTTTTTGCATTCAAATCCTTTCAATTGGTATCAGAGCACAAGTTGTGTAGATTGGAAATCGGGGTTGAATTTCTAGAAAGATGGAGGATACGAAAGTGGAGAAATTCGTAGGCAAGAACTTTAGCTTGTGGAAAGTGCAGATGCGTTCCTTGCTGATTAAGAAAGATTTAGCAATCACAATCGAAAGAAAATCCAACAAACCAGCTGCGATGTCAGATGAAGGTTGGAAGAAGATTGATGATAAGGCAATGACATCAATCTTTCTTTTGCTATCGCAAAATGTCTTGTTCAATTTCTTGAACGAAAAGACAACAAAAGAAGTCTGGGACAAGCTTCAGAGCATGTATGAGATGGCATCGACTGCAAATAAAATCTTCATTATGAAGAGACTCTACAAGCTGAAAATGAAGGGATTACGATGTCAAATCATATAAATGATTTGAACACTATTATGTCAAGCAACCTCGGTTGGTATGACACAAGATGACGAAGCCAAAGCCATCATCTTTTGTTCCTTACTCGATAGTTGGGATCCCATAGTTATAGTTGTTAGCACTTCAAATTCCACGAAGAAGAAGTTGGTCTACGATGAAGTGGTTGCCACTTTGTTTAGTGAAGATATGAGAAGAAGTAACAAAGACACCCCATCCGGTGATGCTCTTACCATGTTCAGCACTAAGAGAAGGGGAAGAAACCATCATAGAGGTAATAATAATAATAATTACAATCATAGAAATCTAGATCACCCAATCGATCAAAGTCAAGAGGTAGGAATGGAGAGTGCTAGTTTTGTGGTAAACCTGGCTACCCAAAACGAAATTGTCGGGCTTACAAGAAAGAACAAGAAAAAGTGAGGAATAGTGAAACTAATATAGCCTATGAGATAGATGAAACTGCTTTAATTCTTTCTACAAGTGACACAAAATCAGATTCTTGGGTGATAGATTCCAGAGCCTCCTTCCATGCCACTTCATGTACAGATTGCTTCACAAATTACCATGAAGGACAATTTGGAGAAGTTTTTCTTGGAGACAATAAGTCTTGTGAGATATTTGGCAAAGGTGACATTATGTTGCAGCTAGAAGACAATGGCCATTGGTTGTTAAAGGATGTTCACCATGTTCCCAAGTTGAGGCGAAATCTGATTTTCGTTAGTCAGCTCTTTGCACAACCATATCATCCACACTTTCATCCGGACACTTGGAAAGTTACCAAGGGTTTGAGGATCATTGCCAAGGGCAATAAAGTTGGTAGTCTATATCTCTTTGAAAAGCCTACCGAAGTAGGTGCTACTATGACAGTTGTGGGAAGCGATGCGACACTTTGGCATCAAAGATTAGGCCACATGAGCAAGAAAGGACTAGAGGTAATGCTCAAAAGGGATCAACTATTGGGTCTCCAATCAGAAAACTTGGAGTTTTGTGAACATTGTCTTTACGGCAAGAAAAAGTGGGTCAACTTCTTGAAAGATGGGCATGACATGGAGGCAAAACCATTGGAACTTGTACACTTGGATGTCTTTGGTCCTACCGAGGTAAGCTCCTTAGGAGTTGCTAAATATTTCATTACTTTCATTGATGATTGTACTAGGAAAGTTTGGATATACATGATGACAAATAAATTTGAAGTATTTTCTAAGTTTAAAGTTTTCAAAGCTCTTGTTGAAAACCAAAGAGGTCACAAGATTAAATGCTTGAAAATGGATAATGGAGGTGAGTTTTGTTCGCTGGAGTTTGATAATTATTGTGCAGATAATGGCATTCACAGGGTGAAAGTTGTCCCCTACACCCCTTAAAAAAATGGTGCAGCAAAAAGGCTTAATCGAACAATACTTGAGAAAGCTCGGTGTATTTAATAAATTGAAGTCCTTCATCAAGGTTGAACTTTTGGAAGAGGAATGGAAAGGAAGAAGAGTTTCATACTCTCATCTTAAAGTCTTTGGCTGTCAGGCTTTCATACATGTCCCTAAGGAGAAGAGAAGCAAGCTGGATCCTAAATCACAGCCTTGTATATTCGTTGGATATGGAGAACAACACTTTGGCTTTAGACTTTGGAGTCTAACTGATAAGAAAATCACAAGGAGCAGAGACATAGTCTTTAATGAGAAGATATTTCCTCATTCTAAAGATGAGACTCCAATCAGAGAATATATTCCCCTATTTGAGATGATGGACAATGGAAATAAAAATTCTCCCATCCACTCACATGTTAACCCCACATCAAATTCTCCCATCTCTGTTCTATCTCCTATGCCTTTGCTATCACAAAGTTCAACATCGGGAACCTTGGCCAATGATAATGACTGGAACTCATATCAGTTGGGTCCTCCCTTAATCTCAAAAAATTACAATCCAAACCGCATATCCCTACCTCATGGTGACATCAATTTGACCCCAACCGGTGGTGATACCGTGCTTGGGAGTACCTCTATTTTGACTCCATGCGGTGGCAATAAAACTACCCTCACACCAGCTGAAGTCGATACTGTGTTTGGGAGTCATGTTTCCTTGACCCCACACGGTCTTGGCTCTGCCGCAGACCACTCCCCTTGGACTCCTATGGAAAATTGCAGTGATGCTGACTCCTTCCCAACTCACAGCAGTCTCAGGGATCACGACACATGTCAGAGCACTCACGGTAGTCTCAGGGATCAAAGCACATGACAGTCTCAGAGAATTGGATCCCACATAACACCGCTTACCATTCTCTCAAATGAATTTGATCCCACACAAGATGCCTTTGAGCATAACACTCACGCAGAGTCTCAAGGAGTTTGCGATTTGGGTCTAAGACACAACAATTTTGCATCTTCTGAGATTGCAAAGGATTTTGGACAGAGAATAGAAAAATTTGGAGGACTTTCACATAAAACTTCGCAGAATCTGGGGAGTAATAAGTGCAATGAAACTAAGAGGCAGGGAATTAAACATGGAATTAAAAGAACTTCAATATCTGGTTCTCCATTTGAACTAGTTCAAGATCAAACAGAAAGTGTAGAACCCCAATTAAGGAGATCTACCAGAGAAAGGAAAATGCCAGCTAAATACTCTGATTATGAGTTATTGTTCGCTGAAGAAGCATAGCCTTCAATTCTTGTTTCAAAATTTTCAGAACCATCAACATTTAAAGTTGCTCTCAAAGATGTCAACAATGATAAATGGAAAATAGCGATGCATGAGGAGATGGATTCTTTACTTAAAAATCGAACTTGGGACTTGGTCTCTCTTCTGCCAAATTGAAGACCTCTTAGGAACAAGTGGGTATACTGGTTAAAATAAGAAGATGAAGGTAGAAAACACTTCAAGGCCAGATTGGTGGTAAAGGGGTTTGATCAAGAAAAGGGGATATATTTTAATGAGATCTTCTCATCGGTTGTCAAGATGACAACTATGCGAACAGTCTTGGGATTAGCAGCATTGTGGGATCTTGAGTTGGAACAGCTTGATGTGAAGACCACATTCCTACATGGTGATGTAGAAGAAGAGTTATATATGGAGCAGCCTCAAGGATTCGTCAAGAAGGGACAAGAGCATCTTTATTGCAAGCTAAATCGGAGTTTGTATGGCCTCAAGCAAGCCCCAAGACAGTGGTATATAAAATTTGATCGCTTCATGGCTGAAAACAATTTCACGAGATGTGAATCAGACCCATGTGTCTACTTCAAGAAACTTCCTAATGGTGAGTTCGTCATTCTCCTTCTTTATGTCGATGACATGTTAGTAGTTGACACAAATAAAATAATAGTTAATGAGTTAAATGAGAAATTGGCAAGAAAGTTTGACATGAAGGACTTAGGGGCAACCAAGAAGATTCTTGGCATGATGATCACAAGAGACACGAAGAAGAAGGAAATTACGTTATCTCAAAAACAATACATTGATAAAGTTGTTTAGAGGTTTGGCATGGCTGATGCAAAAGTTGCTCCTCTTCCTCTTGCTAGTCATTTTCACTTAAGTTCTGAATTGTGTCCAAAAACACGAGGAAAAGGACTTCATGGAGAAAATTCCTTATAAATTTGCAATTGGCAGCTTTATGTATGCAATGGTTTCTACTTGCCCCGACATTGCTCATGCGGTGGGAGTTGTGAGCAGACTCATGAGCAATCCCGGGAAGGCTCATTGAGAAGCAGTTAAGTGGATACTAAGGTATCTAAAAGGAACTTCAAATTATGCATGATGCTTTGGAGGAAATAAGGTTTAGTTGCAAGGTTACACTGATTTTGATCATGCCAGAGACTTGGATGAACGAAGGTCTACCACTGGATATACCTTCATGTTTGCAAGAGTTGCCATCAGTTGGGCTTCAAGGTTGCAACATTGCATTGCTCTTTCTTCAGTTGAGGCTGAATACTTGGTTCTTTCCGAAGGTGCAAGGGAAATGATTTGGCTTCAGTGATTTCTTGGTGACTTGAAAGTTCATCAAAATGAGTATAATCTATTTTGTGACAGCCTCATTGCTATCTTCATGGCTCATAATCATTCATCACATCATCACTTTAAGCACATTGACGCACATGCTCACTTTGTTTGTCATGCAGTTGAAGAAGGAAAGCTTAAAGTTTTTAAGATTGATACCAAGATCAATCCGACATATATATTCACAAAGGTTGTCGCCAAAGAGAAGTTCGAGTGTGCAAGGACTTCTCTTGGGCTTGTGAAGAAAAGATAAATCAGCATTTAAGCAGGGTATTGGGTGATCAATTGCAGCATTGGTTGTCCTTCAGGTGGGAGTTGGTTGAGAAGTGAAGGCCAACAATCATAATATTTATTTCCTCTTATTGCGACTCTTCATTATGTAATATCATTGGAGCCTTTATATATGCTACTCCTTCTCATTTGTAAACAATTTTTTTACATTAATACAATACTCTGCAGTTTGGACGTAGCCACATTTGTGGTGAACTAGGATAAATACTGGTGTTTTGTATTTGTCTATTATACTTTGTGTCTGCTGTTTATTTTTCGCATTCAAATCCTTTCAAAGAGTATGATCAGAACACAACTAAAGCATGAATCTCTGGGTATGGATGAAGATTTCGGTACTAGGGGTATGTGACAAGTCAACACCGACATGACAATTATTTGTAAAGCAGAGGGAAATTACAACTCAAACATGACATAAGCCACTACATATAAATTGAAATAATTGACAACAATCATTGAAAACAAATGCAACCTTCGATACTCACTATCTAATTTGGACGAATAACTTTGTCTAATTTGGACAAATACAGTGACTATGATTCAACAATTTGGAAAGCAGAGAATGCATTACAAAACAAGCATGATGTCAACCCTTGTCCACAAATGAGGAGCTGAGCATTGGGCATTTATGACATGACATATGACATGGGCACGGGTTAAACTCCCTACAAAACACACCAAAAACAAAAAAAATGTTAAACTTTTTATTTCCCGATTCGTGAAAACAATGATTTTTTTGTGGTTTTCAACCACAAAATATGCAGATCATGAAGAACAGATGCTGAAAATTTCATGAAAATCTATTTTGTTTTCTGGTTTTAGAAATTTGGTGAATGGTGCATTTTGTAGGGAGCTTAGCTACATCCTATGACATGTACTACTGAATACAGTGAGAGTTTGGTTAGTGAGTGTATCTAATTCTTACCATTCGACTTAAAATACAAATAGTTTCTAAAGTAAACTGGGTTTAATGACTCCCACTAATATTATTCCATATAGATATAACTAGACAAATATTTGTGCAATTTATTACTATGTACTTGTAGTTAAATGCATTTTCTTTTATCTATTTCAAAATTCATACATTCCTTCATTTTAAACAATCTTCAAAATATACATACACCATTCTAGGACCCTTTCCTATATTAATAAAATACAAACACAAATAATCAGCTATTGAACTTGACATGATGTATCTCTTGTTATAAAGTGAATTTAAGGATTTTTCCTTTTGTATTCCTGGGGGGAAAAAATATTGATACTTCAAATTGCGGAATTTAAAAATTATGTATTTAAACTTTTCTAATATTTGTATTATTTATCAAATATTTTATAGTTTTTATATTTTAAATGTTTGAGAGCCCATCGTCAAAGTAAACCTATTAACAAGGAAGTCAGTGGATATTGCATCATCTAGATTGAGTGTAAATTTATTTTCTAAATTAATCTGCATCCAAGAATATGTTGAGATTGAGAGATGACTTTATACACTGGGCAATCATATGCTTTGCTTGGAACATCTAATAAGTTTTTTGTTTTCATCAGACTAGAATCTACACTCTCAACATGGTGGAGGTGAGCAGATGATTACAGTTATACTCAACCACCATGAAATCAACATAAAGAAATGGCTTAAGGCTACAATGAATGAAGGATAAGGAGGCAAAGCTTCAACTTTAATGGATCATACAGAGAAAGAAAAAGATGGACCATACAACAAAAGAAAAAGATTGATTAGTGTAATTTACTTGACTATCTACTTTTTGAAAAAAAAAAATCATCTTTCTTTTATTCAAGTCTTTGATTTGAATTTCTAATATTTCATTTATGGAATTTTCTTATTTATTTAATAAAAAGAATGATAAGAAAACATTAAAAAAAGTCTTAAAAGAGGGGTGGAAATTTATTCAATCAAGAAGAAGTACAAAGCATGGGCATCAAACAACCCTATCAAGATCCACTAAGTGATCTAATTGTTGAGACAATGCCAGAGGTAATTAAGCCCTATCCACAATATTCCAATTATGCATGTGATCAAAAGCTCATTTGGCCAAACAATCCGCTACACCATTCCACTCCCTAGGGATATGAGTGAAAGTAACATAATCCAAAGAAGTGTTGATATTTTGGCCTTTACGGCAAATATCTTTACCTTGGATAGATAAATCGATATGCATAAATAATAATAATAAATATTGGAGATATTTATTATTGATTGTTTATTTAATGGATCGATATAAGTTATATATATTAGAATGAATTAAACAAGTACCCAAGCCGACCTCTTGAATTAATGCAAGTTGGCCCCTTGGGGAATGGTTTCATCCTCATATATATTTGGTTAAGTCTTCAGGAAGAGAGGCACCAAAACCATAATGTGTCTTCTCTCCTCAAGATTTGAATTTGTGAATTATGAAGGCAGCAACGAATTATGAAGGCAACAACAAATTCATGGAAGTAGCAGCGAATTCATGGAGGCATCAACGAATCCTTGAAGGTAGCCTTGATTTGTGAATTTTCCTCTACCAGACATTCGCTGGAAGATATACTAGTTGCAAGAACATATATTTGCAATACGTCATATCATTGGAAACAAACATATATCGCTGGAATCAGTTCAGAGTAGCTAAGTATTGCATATAAGGCTCAGATATACATCTGACTTTGGAGTATCAAACTTGACCAGCACCTATCTGAACAATTATGATATTGGTATCAAGGGTTTGATCTGCATCTCCAGGCTACAAGCAGATTCAAATTGTTCAAGAAGGTATTAAGCAAAAAATTGAAGGGGCTAAACTTGAGTACTTCAAGTTACAAATCAAAGAATTATTCCGGGTATTATCTTACTCATTTATATGCTATTTTTGATTCCTGTACTTAGTTAATTGAAAGACCTCTATAGTTTGTTCATTCCTAGATGAATCTGAAAAATACTAACATGGTATCAGAGCCTAGGTTGAGTAAAAGATCTTTTCAATTTTAGGATTACAAACTAACTCTTTCAAAACTAAGAAACTTTATGGCAACTAGGGTTTGGTCTGAAATTGTAATAAGGGTTTTGATTTACAATTGGTTGCCTATGTGGGAAACCTTATAAATTATCATTGGCTGGGAAGATATGGGTAGTAGATCATCTTGAATTAAGTACATGACTTGTATGATTCAAAAGGAGTAAGATCATTCCCTATTGGATTGACTTAGCTTAACCGCATATTGTTGATTGGATCATTGGTATATGTTTCTATGTGTGATCACATCTCTTTTGCATAACACTTGGCTTATGTTAGCACACCCTTCTTCACTGTTATGGCCGAGTCTCTATATGACATATAGTTGAGTCATATTATTTTTGGCATAGCTGGATAATTATTTAATATATCACATTATGTGTGAAAGCACACTTTATGTTGCCTTATCATATTTTATATTATGGAGACATACATAACCATTTAACTATCATGAACTGTCTAGAAGAAGTACTTCGGTACATTGACAACATTGGATTGTGTTTTACATCAGCATTCATTTAATCTGGTATGCATCTACTGCATATTGAGAGAGAGTTTTTCTATATGCAACTATGGCAACTTACATAGCTATCTATCCATTTGGTGTACATTATACTAGTTGTTGTGTGAGTTATGCTTGAGAGAATTACAACATACTACCTTATTGGCCTATTCATTACGGAAGCATACATTGGCTATGTATATATGGATTCAAGATCACAAGATCTTATTGGCCTCATCTTTCCTTTACTGGTTGAGGGAGTTTTAACCTTGTTAGAGGGTGGAGATAGGATCATCTAAAGGGAGTAGACTCATTGAGTATCATATACCATGGGTAACTTATTTATAGGCATATGGTTTAAGAGGGAGTTCAACTATGGGCTCACTTAATTTTGTGTTGTGAACTCCTTATGTCTTGTTGACCATATGTATGGGTAGGATTATACCTCATTGACTTGATGATCATAACTGGTTAGTGTTGATATATGATTGTATGTATGGAACATACATAGATGATTGGATTAGCTAGTTAGGAATGTCTTATTAGCATAACTGATTATCTGTTTAGCTGATTGGCATAACTGACATTTCATTATGTACATTATATTGGCATCTGTTATATGAGGAGTACATTTACATTGACATTCATTTATGATATGTGGATACATACTTTACCTTGACATGTTATATCTAACACTGTTCTGGGAACATTCACAGTTGATTGTTAGTATAATTGATTAATTGGTTGATGCATGGGTGCATACATTATTGGTTAATGAATTGGCATATGTTGTACATTTTAAAATTGGCATATTTCTTGGGAACATACATTATAAACTTAGAGACAATGTAGTTGTATGCTTGAGAATATTTTGTGGACATATTTCTTTTTAGAGAACTATATTGCATCTTGCTGTGATCACATTGCACCTAGTTATATGGTGGTTACCCTTAGGTGGTAAAGACTTATGTGATTACTCTTATGCTTGTCTATAGATGCTGGATAAATTATACTGGTTCTATGAGAGAACTGCATTTGGATATTGACTATTTAATATGATTATATGGGGCATACGTCATTTATATGCTTGTGAAGCATACTTTAATTGTTGTGTATGAATGGATCATACTTTTTTTCATTTACTGATTATAGCTAAGACTATAATACATATGGTTCTATGTGTGAACTTTACATTTTTTTGAATCTTATGATCATATTGGTTAATCTTATACTTATGTGGATTCATGTGGTTATGATTATTCATTTGGATATACTTATGCTTATGGCCAAGTTATTCTTATGAATTGAAGAATATCATTTGATATTCTTTGAGTCCAGGGGACTCGTGGATCAAGGATCCACATTCGAGCACTTGGTGAATATCATGGATTTGATATTCGTTAGGCCAATGCTCGAGGATATCATTAATTTGATATCTGGTGAATCGGGGATTCACTTCTTAGCATATGGTGGACATCATGGATTTGATGTCTGGAGGCCATTTGCTCCGAGTACTTGGTGAATATCATGGATTTGATATTCGTTAGGCCAATGCTCAAGGATATCATTAATTTGATATCTGGTAGATCAGGGATCCACTTCTTAGCATATGGTGGACATCATGGACTTGATGTCTCGAGGCCATTTTCTCCGAGTACTTGGTGAATATCATGGATTTGATATTCGTTAGACCATGACTCAAGGATATCATGGATTTGATATCTTGTGGATCAGGGATCCACATTTGAGTAATTGGTGGACATCATGGACTTGATGTCGGTAGGCCATTACTCCAAGCACTTGGTGAATATCATGGACTTGATATTCGTTAGACCAATGCTCGTAACATCATGGACTTGACATTTCTTGAGTCTTGGTGACTTGTGGATTTAGTTATCCACAGATTGGTTGGTATACATCATGGACTTGATGATACCATCAATATCATGGATTTGATATTTCATTGGCTGAGTCAAGAGGACTCGTGGATTTAGTTATCCATAAATTGGATAGAAATCATCATGAACTAGATGATAACTTGTGTTTGGAAAGTATCATGGACTTGATACTACCTTGAATATCATGGACTTGATATTCAAAATAGTCAAGGTGACTAGTGGATTTAGGAAATTCACAAATTGATTGGAAATTTGATATCATGGACTTGATATCACTTATATCATGGGTCATGGAGACCAGAGGATCTAGGAGATCCACATTTGGATGGTAAGCATCATATGATATGATGTTTCTCATATGAATATGAGATGTATGTATGATGGATAATGAAGAACACTTGTGTTCTCACTATATCTTGTATCATAGATGAGAGATCCATGGCATCATTGAATTAAGAATCCATCCTTGGTTATGTTTTGTGTTGAAGGATCTATGAGAAGATCTTTGCCTCAAGTCCAAGAGGGAGTGTTGATATTTTGGCCTTTATAGCAAATATCTTTACCTTGGATAGATAAATCGATATGCATAAATAATAATAATAAATATTGGAGATATTTATTATTTATTGTTTATTTAATGGATTGATATAAGTTATATGTATTAGAATGAATTAAACAAGGGCCCAAGCCGACCTCTTGAATTAATGCAAGTCGGCCCCTTGGGGAATGGTTTCATCCTCATATATATTTGGTTAAGTCTTGAGGAAGAGAGGCACCAAAAACATAATGTGTCTTCTCTCCTCAAGATTTGAATTTGTGAATTATGAAGGCAACGATGAATTCATGGAAGTAGAAATGAATTATGAAGGCAACAACGAATTCATGGAAGTAGCAGCGAATCCATGGAGGCATCAGCGAATCCTTGAAGGTAGCCTTGATCTGTGAATTTTCCTCTGCCATTCGCTGGAAGATATACTAGTTGCAAGAACATATATTTGCAATACATTATATCCTTGGAAACAAACATATATCGCTGGAATTAGTTCAGAGTAGCTAAGTATTGCATACAAGGCTCAGATATACATCTGACTTTGGAGTATCAAATTTGACCAACACCTATCTAAACAATTACGATATTGGTATCAAGGGTTTGATCTGCATCTCTAGGCTACAAGCAGATTCAGATTGTTCAAGAAGGTATTAAGCGGCAAATTGAAGGGGGCTAAACTTGAGTACTTCAAGTTACAGATCAAAGAATTAGTCTGGGTATTATCTTACTCATTTATATGCTCTTTTTGATTCTTGTGCCTAGCTAATTGAAAGACCTCTATAGTTTGTTCATTCCTAGATGAATCTAAAAAGTACTAACAAGAAGCACACAAATTAAGAATTTGGTCAACAACCAAGGCTAACTACCAACTAACATCCTTAGAATGCTAACAAGTCAACACGTGCACCACCACCTGTGAATTTGATTCACAAATGAGCTTCGTCCAGTGAAGAGCGTAAGCACACTCCACAACATACAAAATAGCAATAGCCTCCATCAGATTGTTAGTATGATGACCTTTATAAACAAAAAATATAAATTGAACAATCCACAAGCTATCTCTACCAGCTTCACCAATACTCGCAGGATTGGGGTTTCAGTAAGAAGACCTGTCAGTGTTGATTTTAAGAATACCCTATAAAGAACTCCCACTATCCCATCCTATTTATCTTTCAAAGAGGGTGTATGCATCTATTTCTCATGAACTTGCCTTGTGGAGGAGGAATATGTAGGCGGGTAAATAACATCACTAGGATCCACAGCCTTCGCCAGGTCACATTTTGCTGAAATAGTTTCTCCCAAAGAATGGAGGATTTTCCACCACAAGTGGTGAGCCCTTAAAATCACATCTTGAAAAATCCGCTGGTTTCTCTCCAACTAGACATGCCAAATAATAAAAGAAGGGCCAAGAGTCCAAGCAACTTAAAATAAAGAAGTCTTGACATGAGCCTTGCCCCATCGAGTAAAGAACTTAGCCAAAGAAGAGACACGCCAACAAGCTTGATTCCACACATCCCACCAAAAATCCAAATATTTCTAGTGAAGGAGCATTGGAAAAAAGAGATGAGAGACACTTTCTTCACTGTTATGACACATAACACACATTGAGGGGCCTTGAAATCCATGCTTAACTAAATTATCCCAAGTAAGACAATGGTTGTGGAACACCAACCACATGAAAAAATTGCACTTGGGCCATGAGAACTTGTACCAAACATGAGAACTTGTACCAAACATGCTTCCATTAAGGAACCTGAATGTCCCCAAAAGCCTGTCGGAGCAACTCAACATAGTCTATAGAAATAGAAAATTTCCTAGACAATCACTACTTGCCTGAGCCAAAGCATTATTCCCTACCAAGGTAATGCACTCTCGAGACTGCAAAACTTGAGCCAACTCTTGCCTATCTTCCTCAGATCCTCTTGGAGGCCATTCAGAAGGATGTTTCTAGCGAAAAAGAACTGCCAACCCACAAGTATGGACAATCTTATAATGATCAACAATGTCCTAGCCAATAGCAGTAAAAGTATCACAAAGGGCTTGAAAATGAGGATGAGTAGAAAGGATAGAGGGATGACCATCTCAAGAGTCAAGCCAAAAAAGAGCTTGAGACCCCGTATGAAAGATCCAAAAGAGACCATTCTTAATCATCTGAGTCCCAAGTTTCAAAGTGTTCTAGATCATGGAACCTCTCCCCTCCAAAGGAAAGCAGGGAGCATTAAACATGTCAACACCTGAAAGATATTTATGGGTGAGAATATGGGCCCAAAGTTGATTCTGGTTAGTACACCAACGCCAATATAACTTAGCAGCAAGAACTTGCCCGTTTAAAATAGTAGAATGTGTAATACCCAAAAAATGGGCTATAGGTTCATTAACCTCTTACATCCTCAAATCGAATGAAATCGACATCAAAGTCAAAACCTAAGACACATCTGCACATCAGTTTATCAAAAATTAATTTTATTCTAATTTTGCATCGGGGAATATTCCTATTTATCTTAATTATCTTTAATTAATGATTATTTGACGATAAATGTCATTATTTATCCTAAAATTGATTAATTGAATATGTTCAATATTTAATTAATTAATTTAATTCTACCACTTAATTATTTAATTATATTTATTCCTAATTTAATTTTGACAATAAATCAAAATTCATATCAATAATAGATTAAATTCTTATTTAATTAATTAAAGCAAGTTGTCAAAATTTAATGATATAGTTTTGAATAACAGTTTGATTTAATAATTGATTAACCCATAAATTGGTTATTTTAAATTTAAAATCAGTTAAGTTGAGAATAAATCACTTTATTTATTAAATTAATTCATAATTATCTATGCACATTTGAAAGAGTAGTTAAACTTTAAATCAGAAAATCAATTCAAGTTGTTATCTTTTTGAAACTCAACATCTATTTTGAGTTGAAAGCTGATCTAAACTTTTGATTTAAGTTAAAAAACTATTTTTGCATGATTTTGTGAATTAATTATTCCCGATTTCTTGTTAACTCAAAAATCAACCTGAGTTCATCAAGAGTGATTTATGGCTTTTCTCAATGCATCCTCTAGCCCTGGATTTCTATAAAATTGAGGCTTAGTCCTTCATCTTTGATATCCCTCAAATTTGCATACTTATTTTGGCGAATTTGCATCTGAAGAATCAAGCTTTTGCGAAACAGGCGATTTGTAAGATCTTTGTTTTCAATTCATTCATTTTCATATCATAGCATTGTTAGAATAGATCCAATTTGCATATCATTTCAATTAATTCTAGATTAGTTTCATATCAAGTTTTTCATATTATTGCATACAAATTTTTTTTTAAAAAGATTAATTTGCACTTCATCCTCATAGTTTTAAACCATTTAAATCCTTCGTTTAGGTGTTGCATTGTCATTGATCTCGGTCTAATATGAGAATACCATACTTGCACCTACTAGAAGGCAGTAAATCGCCTGGTTAGCTAGTTTCATTTATTCACAGATTTTGATTTTGCTAACTTCTAATATTTTACTGAAGTGTTGTGTCCACAGCTAGGTACAATTTTCACACACATTTTTGGCACCCATCGTGGGGCAACCCACCTTTACATACTGGTTTTGGTTATTTTTTGGAGCTAACCCCCTTGTGTAGATTTGCTTGGAGACTAAAATCATAAATTTTCAAAGATTTGATCATATCTCTCAAACGGCTTGGAGTTTCAGTCTGAAATTTTTTTTGCAAGTTCACAACATGTCAAGGAAGCTTTGATAAAAAAATTAGAATTTTCTGAGATAGTTTGAATTTTTAATAATTTTTTCTTTATTTTTCATAAAAAATTAATTTTCAGTGCAAATCAGCATATTTTTCAAAAAAATTTACATTTTCGAAAAGCTCTTTAAATTATACAGGGGGTCCATTCTTTGTGTTTTAAATTTGGATGCAATATCATAGCTCAAATAGTCAATTTACAAAAATTGATCTATTTTGGTAAAATGTATCTCTAGGGCACAAATAAAGAGATTTTTCTAAAATTTTTACATTTTTGGAAAACTCTCTATTTTTTAGTAGGGGTCTTTGTTTTGCATTTTTATTTTTTTTTGCCAAAATCATATCAAAAAAATCAGATCTTGTTGACTAGGTCAAATGCAAAAAAAATAAAATATTGTGATGGGTATGCACTTATTTTTCACATGGTTCAATGCATGATATGAGTTATCATTTGGATTATTTGCTGGTTATTATTGCTCCTAACAATTGATTTTTAGATCTAACCCTAGGGTTTGCATAAGTTGAATATACGTTGCATATCTTGTTTGCTTGTTGGAGAGTTTGTGGCTTGCATGCATGAGATTGCTCAACAAAATTGAAAATTAGGTAAAATCTACTAAGCGCGTTGCATGGGAATTGAGGTATTTTTCTAAATTTGACAACATTTCGATTTGGGACATAAAATGAACCTCTCACGTGTCTAGCTTGAGTGTCTTCCCTGCTTTCATAAATCACACTTCAATTTTGGGCTCTAAAAAGAACATAGATTTATTTTCTACATATCTGTTACACATAGTAATTAGGCCCTATGAACACTATTTGTGGAGGTCTTGAGAGAGTGGGCTTCATTCACTTGTTTTACATGCAAAGCTCTTCTCGAAGATAGATCCCCTTGTAGGTAGGGAGGATACTGTTATTATCTCACATTCTACTTGGTTTAGTCCTCAACTTTGATCGGTATGTTCTCTTTTGGTCCCACTTAGAGAGCTCGGTAGACATTTTTGTTGACATCACAAAACTTGGTGAGGTAGTTTCAGTCTTATTGTGTCAAAGAATTTGTTTGCTATGTTTTGGTGAAGTGAAGAGGCTAGAAGATTATGCTCTACTCCCTTTTTGGGTAGTAATGGAAACTCAGATCTTTGAATCTAAACTAAGTCCCATTGTAGTCCTTTTTGTGAGTTACCTTTAGAGAGGGTTAACCATAGTGGATATTCCCTTTATTGGGTCAACTACATGGACGGAACCTCAAGGGGTAATAGCCATTTTTGCCATGGTAGCAGCAACCGCTATATAAATGTCTTTATGGAAGAAATCTTCATAGGTGTAGTCTCTTGTTGGGCTGTCAGATCTCCTTAGTAGCTCCTGATTGATTAAATTCTCGGACTGTGTCAAAACCTCAGTGTGCCTAGATTGGAGTTTGCCCTCTTGAGATTACAAAAGTTGTAGAGTCAGACCATTACTAAAAACCCTAATGAGGCCAAATTTTTCATTTTCTAGGACTATGTGCATATTTGCAAATTTTTTTGAGAACATACACAAATAGCACTCTTAGGGATTAGAACAATAAAGTCACTTGATTATTTATGTGCAAGGTTGCTTTGTCCCTCACACATTGTTTTCAGATGTGCTTGAATTCCCTTGCTTATTGTTCTGCGTGCTTGATATCTACTTGGTTACTTGAAATGAACGAACTCGAGACAAATTTTTACACAGATCTTCAAAACTTGGACAAAGAAATTTGCAAACAATCTGATACTGAAAAATTGAAAAATTGCAAATTTGAAGCAAAAATCCTTTATGGAATCAAAAGTCATCCTGAAGCCTCAAAAGTCGTACGAGTTTTGCCAACTACTGTGCTAAAACCCCTAGATTGTCGTATGTGAGACTGTATACTGTCATACAAGTGTTGTCATAAAAATCAAGCAAATTCAAAACCTGGTGTCAATTGTCATACGAGCCTTGTCAACTGTCGTACCAGAGCTAACCCAGACTCATATGAGCCTAGAGAAAATCTTATCAAAATTTTACAAAATTGCTAGAAACCTCTAAAATTTGTCAGAAGTTCAATTTTTACAGCCAACTTCCATATTCTATCAAAAAATTCACTATGTTAGGAACAGAGCAGAGAATCAGAAAAATCCAATCTATTTGCCCAAAAGTGGTCTCTTGAGTTTGATCTAGCCTTCTGATCTATCGATTTGAATCATGTTCATCTTGTGTCAAAACCTTGTCAACATCATCTTCAGAATCAATCCTCAAAATGGCTAAGTGTTGTGAGCTCATGTTCGCTATCTTTTGGGCATCTACCCATACGTCTAGGGCACAATATCCTTCTTTTACGTCCAAATCAATCTTCAATCAACCCAATCTTGACAAGGTTGCGTCATTCGATCTTCTTGAAACAAGTCATTCTTCAGTTGTCTTAATCTTGCTCTTTTGTTTCACTCGAAGTTAATGGTGGAAACTAGAGCTTCTTCACAAAGAAAACAAGGAGAACAACCCAAATTCTCTTTAGCAACATCTTCTGTGATTGCTCAAACATTTCATCAACCCTACGACACAAATCTATTTGGAGAAGATGCTCTTGGCAATATCTACTTGAAAGGTGGTTACAAGACCCCTCCTGCACCAATTCACGAAGTTCACCAACAAACTCCACATCAATCAATCCCTAGTAGTCCTCATAACAACACTATGTCTCAAGGAGGAGGAAACCAAGGTTCTCAAGGTCATCAGTCTAATCATGGCAGAGATCTAGAACGAACCCCATCTGAAATCGAGCGGTATAGAAATGATGATAAATTTTGAAAAATGATGAAACATTTCTTGCAAGAAGAGAAAGAAGCCTACTTCTTGGACCTATCTCGACAAGGAGCCAAACTTCCTCCAAACTTTAATGTCGAAGATATTGTCACTCATGAGGAAGAAACTCCTATCACAACCATGATGAAACAGATGCATGCTATGCAAGTCAAGCTCAACAAATTGGAAAAAGAGAAGGAACGCAAGAAGTTCTCCATGGAGGCTCTATGCCCTTTTCCATTTGATAAGGACTTGTACATGCCACCATTCCTGAAAAGAGTGGAGATGCCTAAATATGATAAATACGATGGAAACTCTGATCCTCAAGATCATGTCAGATAATTTTGTACTCAATCCATGGAGTTCATGCATGAACCAACCTATTTAATGCATCTTTTCCCACGATATCTGGGAGGAGCAGCCATTCATTGGTTCTCAAAAATGCCTCCAACAATCAAAACCTTTGAGGAGTTAATCAAGCTATTCTATCAACAATACTCCTACAACATCCATCATCCGGTCACTATGATCGACATTTGCAATATGAAACAGAACTCAGGAGAACCATTCCTCACTTTCCTCAAAAGATGGAGGAAAAAGTTTTCTCTATACGCTAGACCTATTCCAAAAATCGAGAAGCTGGAAATCTTCATCAACAATCTTGTTCCAATAATCAACTACCATTTGCAAATGCAAAATCATACATCCTTTGATAAGATGGTAGAAAATGCAATCAAAATTGAGATAATGCAATCAAAATTGAGATATATCACTTCAAAAGGACAAGTATGAATCTGGATCTAGTTCCAAAGATAAAGGAAAAATATGGAACAAGAATAAAGGCACCGTCACAGATGGCGTTGTTGATACTATCTGTGCCCCATCCAAGGCACCTACTTTCAATCTCACTGTTAGTACGCAAGCCATCAAAGCCTCAGAGGTAAAAGCAACAAAATCAAACAAGAAGCCATTTGACTATAAACCTTGGGATACAGATCCTAAACACAAGTTTACTCCTCTTGGAGAGTCCTTGGAATCCGCCATGAAAACTTTGTTGGCCAACAAGATAATCACATTGCCTGAAATCCGACAATTTGATCCTGAACCTAAATTGAAATAGTGGAAAGAGAACGATTTCTGTGACTTCCATCGCAATAAGGGTCATAAAACCAATAATTTCATACGCTTGAAGCACCTCATACAAGACAAAATTGATAATGGAGAAATTGTAATTGACAATCACAAAACCAACAATGATCATATGACATTCACAGAACTATTTCCACAACATGGTCAAGGAGATTCATCTTCTCAGCCTAACATGGGTGCTAAAGTCAATTATGCCTACTCTGGAAAAAATGGCATCATAAATATGGTGGAACCATGCCTATCTAAATGTTGCAATGTCATCACAATTGTAAGAAAGGATAAAGATAATCAATCAACAAATGCAGTTACTCGATCACAAGCTCAGGCGCATCTACAAGGAAAAAATTTAGATTCATCAAATGTCCCTAAGATGCCTTTTAATCTTTCATCTGCTTCTAAATAGAAGGCTGCCTCTAAATCATCAAATCCTAAAGACACGAGGCCAACATCATACAACATTGTCCAACAACTCCAACATACCAATGGAAAAATATCCATGTTTGAGTTACTTCGGATATCTCCTGCTCACAGAGCTATTCTGGATAAAGCTCTACTCGGTTCCAATGTTCCTGACAATCTTGATCTAGACAGATTCCAAACTATGGTTGGTCATCTGACATCACCCTAGTATATCTCATTTTCAGAGGAAGATGACAATCCATTGAGTCATCTGCATAACCAGCCCTTGCACATTGAAGTCCTAATCCAAAACCGTCGGGTCAAACATGTGTTGATAGATGGGGGCACTGGCCTAAACATTTGTTCTTACAACTTGATCACACAACTGGGATTATCAGAAGTTGCCATTGATCCTAAAAAAAAGATAACAATAAAAGCATATGATGAGCAAGAAAGATCTTCCAAGGGAACTATTGTCTTACCTATCAGAACATGACCAGTTATCAGAGATATCACATGTCAAGTTCTTAATCTACCTTTGGCCTACAACATTCTTCTAGGGAGACCCTAGATACATGAAATGCAAGCTATTCCTTCCACATACCATCAATGTGTGAAATTTTCTTATGAAGGAGTAGAGGTAACAATTCTAGCTGACATATCTACAACTTGCAATGCATTAAAAGAAAATGCTGACAATCTTGTTCCTAATAACAGAGAATTTTCCACTAAGCAAACAAACATGGCGTCTACATCCAAGATGGAAGACATTGCAAAAGAGGTCAAAATCAAAGACAATGGTATGGGAGAATATACTATGGAACCAGTTCTATCTCTTACATATCTCCCTATCTCGCCTAAATCTTATGGACATTCTTTAAAATAGTCCAAACCAGAATCAAAGAACCTCTTGCTACCTATAAGGAAAATTTTGTTGCAGAACAAGTGTCCAAATAAGAGTTTGAAGAGGATGAAGTCGTGCTTGCATGACTATACAAAGATGAGTCTCAAACCCAAACTGTTCAAGCATGTGACTCTAAAACACTAAAAATTCCTTCCAAGTCATATGGGCCAGGGGATAAACTGATAGCTAAAATAGGATATCTTGGCAAAGGACCTCTAGGAGTGAGGGGAAAAGGTCTCATGACACCTATTTCACATACTGGTCGACCTATCAAAGATACCATAGGCCTAGGCTATAAAAAGAAACCCTTTTATCTCAAGGGTAATTCTTCTCATGTAATAGAACAGATTGAACTAGAGGAGAACAACAATGAGGTAGAGGAAAACAAATAGAGTGACTGTGATGATTCTGATACTATAGATGTTTTTCCCTATGAACACATTTCTCAAAACATTTTAGACATGCTCAAAGCTGAAGAAGAACCGGTAAAAAGGATCAATGCGGTAGACACACAAGAACCTACTGCTGCACAAATGATAGTCGCCACACAAGAACCAGTTGATCTTGAATCTAAACAAGAGGAACACACCAGTGACTCTGAGATAGACTCTCATGATTATGAATTCCATTTAGAATCAGAAGGAAACCCAGCTTGGGGAATTCATCTAGATTTCACCCATGTCCTTAGATTTCCTAGAGGTCCAGAATCAGAAGATGAATCCAATGATTATGAATGGGGAGTCATTCCAGAAGAAGATGAACTCATCATAGAGAAACATGTAGATATCATTCACCAATATGCGGTTGCACCCAACGTAAGTCTAGAGCAAAGTAACAAACTTAACGAGTCTGATCCACCTATTCCCAAAGCAGAATCCAATAATGACGTTGAAACTCTTAATGAACTGACCATCTCGAGTAGTAGTATCACCTTTGATTTCATGAGTCAGATCATTGCCAATGATGCTAATACCGTGTGCGTTAATATGATTAGCCAATCTCTTCCCGAGCTTACTATCCAACATCCACAGCTTATAGACCAAATGTTCGAAAATCCAAACCAAGACATATATACCTTCAAATCGGACTATGCCCTTGCGTGCTATCTCAATGTTGTTGAACCTATGACGACTTCCATCAATGAACCTAGCGTTAGCATGATGGAGTCAACTATCAAATATCTCAGTCAAAAGAATATTTAAGGCAAAAAGAAAAAGAGTTCTGAGGGTGAAAACCACTTTGTGGCAGTCTTAGAACCAAAAATAGTAAAAATAAAAGACGTATCCGAAGGTGAAAACCTCTTTGTGGTGCCTAAGGATGAGATATTTGATGTTCTTTCAAGTCATTTACAAGACAGATCTCCAGTACTGATAGAACCAACTCAATCTATCAACTTGGGTACAATAGAGGAACCACAACTCATTCATGTAGCACAATCCCTATTAGAGGAAGAGAGACAAGAATTCACTACTTTCTTAACAGAGAAAAAGATCAACTTTGCATGGAAGTATTCAGATATGCCAAGGTTAGATCAAAATTTGATAATGCACCATCTCTCTATAGCTCCAGGAGTGAAACCTGTTAAACAGAAGTTGAGAAAGATGCATCCACATGTCACACTTCTTGTCAAAGAAATTGCTAAAAGATGGATTCATCCAAGTTATTGACTATGCTGAATGGATCTCAAATATTGTACCTATTTCTAAACCAGATAAATCAATTAGAGTATGCACAGATTTCAGAGATGTAAACAAAGCATGCCCTAAGGATGACTTTCCACTACCAAACATCAATATGATAGTGGACATGACTACGGGCTTTGAGATGTATTCTTTAATGGATGGTTTCTCTGGATACAACCAAATTAAAACTGCTCCAGAAGATCAAGATAAAATTGCTTTCACATGTGCATGGGGTACCTTTTGTTGGAATGTCATGCCATTCAGCCTTAAAAATGCTTGTGCTACATATCAAAGAGCTATGACATCTATCTTTCATGACATGATGCATCGAACTATGGAAGACTATGTTGATGACACCTTAGCTAAATCAATGATAAGATTAGAACATCTGAATGATTTGAGCAACATACTAGATAGAATGGAGAAGTTTAGTCTTAGACTAAACCCTAGAAAGTGTGCTTTTGGTGTCACTTTCGGAAAGCTCCTAGGCTACATTGTTTCAAAGAAAGGCATTGAAGTAGATCCAACTAAGGTCAAAGCTATCATGGAGATGCAACCTCCTAAAAATATCAATCAAATGAGAACTCTACAAGGAAGAGTACAATCAATCAGACGTTTCATATCTCAGTTAGCTGATATATCACAACCTTTCACAAAGACATTACATAAAGGTGTGACTTTTGCATGGAATCAAGAATGTGAAAAGAACTTCAACCACATCAAGAAATATCTATCAAATCCTCCTATCTTGATGCCTCCTATTCAAGGGAAGCTGTTGATCCTATATGTGTCCGCCACAGATACATCACTGGGGGCATTACTAGCACAACATGATGAACACAAAAAGGAAAGAGCTATTTACTACATCAGAAGAACATTAGTGGCTTATGAGAAGAATTATTCTATGATTGAGAAAGCTTGTCTATCTGTGATCTTTGCATCACAGAAACTAAGAAATTACATGTTGGCTCATACTACACAACTAATAACTAAGATTGATCCACTAAAGTACCTACTAAGCAAAGCTGCCCTCACAAGTAGACTCGCTAAATGGGTGATGCTATTGAGCGAATTTGACATTGAATATGTTGAAAGGAAAGCTATCAAGGGCCAAGTCATTGCTGATTAGTTGGCTGATGCACCTATGCTTGATGATACACCAATGCAAATGGAATTCCCAGATTCCTCTATCATGAATCTCTCTTCTAGAACATGGCAGTTATTCTTTGATGACTCCTATACATAGAATGGATCTGGAGTGGGCATATTGTTCATAACACCACAAGGTTACTCAATACCTAAAGTGTTCAGAATAAAGTTTCCTTGCACACACAATATTGTTGAATATGAAGGCCTTCTTAACGGCATGAAGCTAGCAATTGAGTGGCGAGTGATTCATGGGGACTCACAACTAGTCATCCATCAAGTCAACGATGTCTACCAAACAAAAGATGAAAAGCTAATTCCATACAAGTGCATGGTAGATGATATCAAGAAATACTTTATATCTATCACTTTTGAGCAAATTCCTAGATTGGAGAATAAGACTGCTGATGTTATGGCAACACTATCATCTCTACTACAACAACCCGAACATGAGCTACGTTACGAGTTCCTAGTGGAAGCACTGTCATTCCCAGCCTATGGTTGCCCAAAAACCTGAATGATTTGCACTATTGTAGGTCATGATTCTTCCAGATACAAAAACCTATTTTCCTACCTTCAAGACCAAATCATCCCCGAATCCTTTAACTGGTATGAGAAATGAAACCTTATCTGAAACGCATCTCGATACATTATCATTGGCAATGATCTATACAAACAGAGTCTAGATGGTACTCTTCTTAGGTGTTTAGAACATGACGAGTCTCAATGCGCATTAAAAGAAGTCCATGACGATATATGTGGATCACATTCAAACGGTTTAACACTAGCTCGAAAACTTATTAGGGTTGGGTACTATTGGCCTGACATGGAAAAAGAGGCTATCAAATATGCAAAGAATTGTCAAAAGTGTCAAGTACATGGAAACTTGATTCATGCACCAGGGAGAGATCTTATTCACTTTACTACACAATGACCTTTCCAACAATGGACATTTGATCTAATAGGGGCTATTCATCCACATTCTTCTAATGGACATACCCATATAATTACAGCTACAAACTATTTCACAAAATGGGTAGAAGTAGTCCCTTTGACTCAAGCAACCGGCAAACAAATCTCAATGTTCATCCTGAACTACATCATATGTTGGTATGGAATCCCACATTGAATAGTCACAGATAATGGTGGCCAATTCAAGAATAGAGACTTAGATGATTTATGTGCTAAATTCAAGATTACACAACATTGTTCATCAATCTACTATCGTTAAGGGAATGGACAAGTAGAGGCATCTAACAAGAATCTGTTGAAAATCTTGCATCAAACGGTTAATAAAACAGGAAGAGACTGGCATCTCATGATCAATCCAGCTCTCTGGGCCTATAGAACAAGTATCAGAACACCCACTGGGGCTACACCATTCGCTTTAGTTTATAGGTCTGAAGTGGTACTACCTACTGAGGTTGAAATCCCATCACTAAGAATCAGAATGCATGGTCTAATGACTGATGATGACTACAAAGTGTCTAGGTTGCAAGAACTTGAACTACTAGATGAGCGCCGACAAGCAACATATGATCATCTCAGAGTGTATCAAAAAAGAATGTCTAGAGGTTACAACAAGAAAGTCAGACACAGAGAATTTTAGGTTGGTGACCTAGTCTTGAGAGAGAATCCTAAAAATCAATCACAAAGAGAATGCAAGGGGAAGTTTGAACCCAACTGGCTGGGTCCCTTTGTTATCACTGCTACTTTTGGCTCTAGAGCCTATCAACTCTCAACGACTGACGGAGAACAGCTCCGAGAACCAATCAACGTTCCCCATCTGAAGAAATTATATGCCTAAGGCATTCAGTCTTTATAAAATGTCCTGAAAAAATGATCATCCTGGTGAAAACCTAGCAATGGGTGCCTTGATGATTCACAAAAAAATCCAAAAAATGAAAAAATACAAAAAAAGTAAAAAGATGAAAAATACAAAAAAATGAGAAAAAAAAAGTGCCTTGGTGAAAACTTGGAAACAAGGGCCTTGGTAGCAAAAATAGAATCTCTGCCAAGATGGTGAAAACTTGGCAAACGGGCGCCACTTGTTTCAAAACGTTCTATCTATCAGCACAATCTTGGTCTTTCCCAATTTTTAGTCTTTCTTTAGTTTGTACATATCTCCTTGTTTGTTTCCACATTCCTGTTTTCAATAAAGTTGGTCTATACACCAATCAGCTCAAGCGTCTGTCTCCTATCAATGTTCAAACTTGGGGGCAATCAATGTCATATCCTATGTTCTCTAGTATACCTCAGACGAGTCATATCCAGTTAGAGTCCTTTGAAGCTTCATCCGAGTCAGTCAGTCAGTCTACTCTCCAGAAAGGATTTTGCATCTACAACAACACAAACAAACATGCTTTTATCTCCTTGTATGCTTACTGATTCACATTGAGATTTTCGCATGTTTTGTCCTTTCGAGCTCTTCAATGATGTCCTTTACAGGATTTAGAGAGTGATGATTGGGGGCATAATCTTTTCTTTGTCTTCTGCTTGTATGTGAAAATCTAACAACTTTGAAACATCTAGATTGAAATGGTGTCCATCTATAAGAGCCTCCATCTCATATTGGATGGCCATGAGTACCTCAACCATTGATACCCGAAAAATTCAAGGAAGTTTGATCTAACTTTATCTTTTGAGTGAGTTCTTACTCCTACTGTGAAAAGTGATCTTACCCAATGATGTGACTGATAAAGGGTCACTATGGGTAATTCATAGCAGATTCAGAATGATCTCTTGACTGCTTGATGTGTTTAAATAGCAAGGCGTATTCAGGTCATCACAACGGTTATGTTTTGATGCTTATACAAAGTGCTATATCAAAATGGACATGATATTCAGGTCATCCTGGTCTTTTTGCCTTGGTGCTTATATCTAATCTGACATTCTGAAAACAAAATCAATATTCATATGTCCATGGTTGTCTAGCCAGTGGGTGTTGTATTGACTTTTGAGCATACAAATCAATATTCATATGTCGATAGTTTCCTAACTAGTGGATGTTGTATTGATTTATCCAGTTACCAAAAAATTCTGTGATGAAAATGATTGACACATGATTAGTGGCTAAGTCCTAGGTCCTAGGTTTGCATTTCATCTTGCATGTCACTTTGCACTTTGCATGGTTGTATTTATCTCACGATTTCAATTCGGCTCGATGCTTGATAATTCTCCAAATCTATGCTAAACATATCACAAGGACTGAATCTCACACGCAGGTCTCTTCACAGATCACCAAGCATGTACCCCTGGCTAATTTCAACATTCTGAACCCATTTTTGGGATCAAAATGAAATCTGAGATCATTTACATTGTCAAAATCGTGATTTAAAATTTTTGGACCTAGGATGGCCGACTGCTTGCACAATCGACCTTCTAAACATCAAACAAATCCAGGATTCAATTTAACTGATTATCTAACATCAAACTATTCAAATTTCAACTTGGTCAACCATGGTCAACTCATGGTCAAACCTAGTCAAACTTGGTCTCCAGGACCTCTAAACGATGCAGAACACATCTCCGGACGTGCACAACCAATTCTCAAATAAATTAACATGCTTCTAAACTATTTCACGCTAGCTTTTCTTGCCAGATTTTGACTTTCATCTCGAAGGGGGCATGGTATTACACACCAATCAAATCTGTAATCAAATCTTTCTTTCAGTAATCAAGACAACAACCACGCCTAGTTGATGATTCATCAAAAGACCTCGTCACTTGGGGCACATCGCTTGGGGCATATCAGATTCATTAAGATCCATATCAATCTGGTATCCTAATCAATCTTGCGAGTTGTATCACCTCTTCGTAACCATCGGTTCAGTTGTGTTATTTCCTTGGTTCTTCGTAATTGAAGGGTTCACTTCTTCGTAATCATAGGTTCAGAATCAGGTGTTTTGACACTTCTTCGTAATCACCGGTTCATTGTTGATATAGTTAGCATCATCTTGATTCTTGGTCAATCAGGGCCTGAATCAAACATCTTCAAATCTATTAATCAGTTTTTGTCTCGGAATCTGTTAATCTCTCAAATCAGTTTCAACATAAAAAATAGATTAATCTTTGAACCACCGCGCTTCGCATAGTAATTCAAAGAGGGGCAAAATGTAATACCCAAAAAATGGGCTATAGGTTCATTAACCTCTTACATCCTCAAATCGAATGAAATCGATATCAAAGTCCTAACCTAAGGCACATCTGCTCATCAGTTTATCAAAAATTTATTTTATCCTAATTTTGCATCAGAGAATATTCTTATTTATCTTAATTATCTTTAATTAATGATTATTTGACGATAAATGTCATTATTTATCCTAAAATTGATTAATTGAATATGTTCAATATTTAATTAATTAATTTAATTATGTCACTTAATTATTTAATTAGATTTAATTATATTTATTCCTAATTTAATTTTGACAATAAATCAAAATTCCTATCAATAATCTTTTTTTTTATAAGTAAGTTCTGCCTAGGGGGCATTACCCTTTCTATTAATATATGAAAAAACCATTACAATGAAAGGAGGAGCCTCTGCTCAATTACAAGTGACCTATCAAAGGTAAGTGATACAGATACATAAATCCACCTACTAAGGCCTTCAGCCTATCAACTACCTCTTCCTCAAAAAGGTCCTTATTATCTTGAATAAAAGCCTTAAATTTGGACAGGTCATATTCCTTAACTATCCCATTCTTATATAGGGTCTAGGCTTTTTTCATACGAGTCTTCTTTCCTTCTGCTTCAAGGCTGAAATAGCCCAAGGCACAACCATCAATCAGTTTAGGGCTGATGAGATCTAAAGCATTCATCACCTCAAGATATACTTCATCCGATACTATCCTCCGCACCATGCCTGATGCATTCAGGGGATCCACGAGAAGCTGAAGAAAGGGCTGGAATAAATCAGCAACTAACACCCCATTGTGAACATGTCCCCCATTCCAATATTCTGTTCCCAGAATAATAACCATACTATCACGATCCTTGTCATTCACCTTGCCGAAAAGCCTTTGAATCTACTCTTCCGGAGATTTTACTACCGCCTCCTCTTTCTTGCAGTGACATTGGACTCCAAGAAAATTCCTATCAATAATTGATTAAATTCTTATTTAATTAATTAAAGCAAGTTGTCAAAATTTAATGATATAGTTTTGAATAAAAGTTTGATTTAATAATTGATTTATCCATAAATTAGTTATTTTAAATTTAAAATCAATTAAGTTGAGAATAAATCACTTTATTTATTAAATCAATTCATAATTATCTATGCACATTTGAAAGAGCAGTTAAACTTTAAATCAGAAAATCAATTCAAGTTGTTATCTTTTTGAAACTCAACATCTATTTTGAGTTGAAAGCTGATCTAAACTTTTGATTTAAGTTAAAAAGCTATTTTTGCATGATTTTGTGAATTAATTATTCCCGATTTCTTGTTAACTCAAAAATCAACCTGAGTTCATCAAGAGTGATTTATAGCTTTTCTCAATGCATCCTCTAGCCCTAGATTTCTATAAAATTGAGGCTTAGTCCTTCATCTTTGATATCCCTCGAATTTGCATACTTATTCTGGCAAATTTGCATCTGAAGAATCAAGCTTTTGTGAAATAGGCAATTTGTGAGATCTTTGTTTTCAATTCATTCATTTTCATATCATAGCATTGTTAGAATAGATCCAATTTGCATATCATTTCAATTCATTCTAGATTAGTTTCATATCAAGTTTTTCATATTATTGCATGCAAAATTAAAAAAAGAAGATTAATCTGCATTTCATCCTCATCATTTTCAATCATTTAAATTCTTCGTTTAGGTGTTGCATTGTCACTGATCTCAGTCTAATATGAGAATACCATACTCGCACCTACTAGAAGGTAGTAAATCGCCTAGTTAGCTAGTTTCATTTATTCACAGATTTTGATTTTGCTAACCTTTGTATACACAAAAGTAGTGCACTTCTATGAATCCTTACAATCAAGAACACTCAAGAATGAGGTCTCAAAAATCAATCCATAGCTCTCTATGTATAGAGTTGCAAGATTGTAAAATTTCTCTCAGCTAGAATTGATAGGCTTAATGACCTTGCTAGTCAACCACACAATGAGAGATTCAAGTGAAGACAAGGGCAAGAGTGCCAATATCCCCAAGAATCCAAATGGAAATGCAATGCAAGTAAACTAAGAATAAAGATGCAAGCTAAGCTAAATGATAACAATGCAATGCTTGAAAGGAAATCTAATCTATGAAAGGAAAGTGCAATCTAGACTATGAAAGGAAAGTACAAGTCTTACAATCCCTCCTAATTAAGCTATGTGAGACTAATCTATTGCATAAAGGAAATCTATACTAAGAATGTCATGATTATGCAACTATGAAAGCAAACTAAATGAAATGCAATAACAATGTCTTCAAAGCTTGAATGCAAAAAAGTCTTCAAAGAGCTCCAAATGACCTAGGAAAACCTGCAACATAACATTAGCATAAAACATGAAATGGATATCTATATGAGGAAGAGAGCTCTCCTTTTATAGGAAATAAAAATGAATGGACAATGAAGATTAAGATGCAAAAGACTTAATCAATGGTGGAGCATCAAAGAAGAGCAATTCATGTGCACAAATATCCTCCAATGGGAAAATAAGAGTTGACTTTTGTGTCCATTATGAGACAAAAAATGCTTTTTCTTCTTTTTATAAAATAATGCTTTATTTGTGCAACTTAGGATAAGAAGAAAAGTGGGGGCTTTTTATTTATTAAAAGGGGAGGAAATATTCCTTTTAACAAATAAAGACTTGGGATAAAATGGTTAGCCCAAGGAATAATTGAATAAATGATAACATAAGATTTGATCAAGGAAATTGGTATAATTGAGCTGAAAATGTTGATTTTTTGAAAATATTGATTCATGGATTTGATAAATTGCTAAATGGGGGCCCAAAGTCTAGGCGACTATTTTAGGGTGCATACATTTGCCCCTCTTTGACTAATGTGTGATCATTTCGGGAACACATGCAGTCAAAGAAGAATTGAAATGTGAGATCGATTTGGAATCACAAAACAACCCAGATGTCTGTTCATTTTGGGAACACATCAGGACAAAAATAAGCAAAAGATGAAAGACAAGACCAACACTATCGCTGCTAGGTGCAAATCAAGCCTTAGACAAAACTATCACCATTGCTGCTAGGAAATAATCAAGTCTGAAAAATAAGAGATAAAAATCGAAAGACAAAATCACCACCATCGCTGCTAGGTGATAATCAAGTCTAAAAATAAGAATCTCAAGCTGAGCTGAATGATAAAGCTGAATCAAAGATTAAAGCTGATAGGTACTGCCCCATCGAAATCAAAATCAAAATCAGGTAGAGGGGAACAAGAAGTTGATAAACTTGATCAAAGCACTAGAAATCATAGTCGAGGAATAGGACAATAAGATAACCATCAAGCAGTGAAGACATGCCCCAGGTTGACTAAGTTTGACTGGGAAAGATATAGGATAAAAATTAAGTCAAACCTTAGAGAAATGAAGTGAGTGATAATGAATGATAGATTAGGAGTGTTGAAAGAGATGGGGGTGAAGAAATGAAGATACCCCAACAAATGTCGAAGGATCAAGCCTCAAATGGTCAGCCAACTGCGTAGATGAGGGTGAAAAATTTGAAATGCGATTTTGACTATCAAGATTAACTTGGATTTTGATTTTGAGTCTGAAAATGGATCCAGGACATCGAAATTAGGCAAGGGTGCAATTTTCGCGCAATTTCGATGTATTTTGAAAATTAGGTCAAAAAGTCAAAATGCTATATAAAGGGCAAAAAGTATCATTTTTAAAATCATTTAACTTTTATTGATTTGAGAATTGTGAGAGCTTAGAGAGAGAAAATGGCCCAGCAAACAGCGATTCCAGTCCACAGGCACCGATTTGAGCGCGCCCAGTTACACAACCGGCCTCCACACTATGCTGCCCCGATGAGTTTTCAGAAAAACTTCACTTTTTTTTAAGTCATTAATGAGCATTTAACACGTTTTTTATGGTTTTTCAACTTTCAAATTTTTAGTTTAGGCAAAAAGTCATGCGACACTTTAGAAGTGTCGCACCCTTTGAGGATGAATGTCGTGCGACACTTCGTGGGTCAAAATAGTGTCGCACGAGTATTGAATCTAGTGTCGCACAACACAGGATGAAATGTCACATGACACTATGCGAAGTGTCACCCAAACAGAAACTGTCACACTGCTATAAGACAGTGTCACACGACACTTAATAAAAAAAATAGTGTCGCCTAGTATAAAATTTTGACATGTTTTAATATTTTTGAGCAAAATGACATGAGTCTAAACAATGTTTGATTTTAAAATGCGTTGTACTAATATTATACATCCTTCACGATATGTATTGACATCTAGTATGGTTGAAATGACTTGTAGGAGAACTTCCCTGCGCTTCGGATCAGAGCACCCTAGGTGACTAGATTGTAGTTTGCCTGAGATTTGGATGATCTGGGCAAGGCCGATTTGAGGGCGATGGGCTTTTGGTATTTACTGCAGATGCCCCATATCCGAGCTCATCATGGGCTGTTGATTGCTCTTGCCGAGAGATGGCATAGTGAGCACAACACCTTTCATCTGCCTACTGGAGAGGCATCCATCACATTGGAGGACGTCTATCAGATCCTACGGGTTCCATGTCATGGAGAGCCGGTAAGTATAATCATGTTTTATAGACAATCAAAGTTATAAAGTTTCCCTTATGATAGAAACTAACATGATTGTTTGATGACACAGGTATACTATGATCAGGATCCGACAGAGGGGAGACAGGTTATCCAGGGTATGGTCCAGGATGTCACCATCCTAGACCGACACGTCAGTTAGGACCGGTTGATGGATGACTTTGGTAGGGACTTCCCAGTGCCTTGTATTGTTGCATCTTTGATTGGACAGGCCCTTATCCCTGATAGGAGTTAGAAGGGTTTCCCACTGGGATGGGGGAGGTTGCTAGCAGATCTGGTGGCACGACCATGACGAATGGCATGGGGTCCGGCAATTCTAGCTGATATGTACTATGAGCTACATGAGATCATCTACCGAGACGACAGGACTTGGGCGTGCGGGGCTATACTCGCTCAAAAATGGGCGTGGGAGCACATTGTTGTAGTGCGTCCATGAGTGCAGCCTAGGGAACGCAGATATCCCTACATGTATAGATATACCAGTTTCATTTCTCAAGCACATAGCGGGGATGTTGCTTACTATCGTAGGGTGTTGGATGAGCTCACCTCATTCACCTGGAGACCTTACAGGACATCTGAGCAGTGGGGTGATAGGCGGGAGCTGGATTATATGCTTTGTAGTCAGCCATTAGTAGGTCGTCATGCAGACATTGTGGAGAGATTTATTATCACTCGGGTCTGGAGATAGTTCAGACGCCAACAAAGGGTGTCTACGGAGACCACTACACATGCTCAGTTTCGTGATGAGGAGGGGCATGGTTGGCTGCCGATGCTGGATTACCAGCAGACAGTATAGGAGATAGTTGCTATATGTCAGGAGCCATGGGAGTACCTTCCAAACATGGTGGATGTGGGCACAGACGCAACTTATAGAGCAGAGAGGCATAGGGCTCCATTCCCTAGATTCACCGTAGCAGATGCACCACCAGCTGCTCAAGGGGATGATGGGGGAGATGGAGGGGATGAAGGAGATGAAGGGGATGGAGGGGAGGGAGGAGAGGGATGGAGAGAGGTGAGGGATCGAGATCAGGTGGCCGAAAATGGTCACAAAGACAGAGATCAGTGACCCCCGAGGATGAGGCAAGACCAGCTCACCGACAAGCAGAGGGGCAGCAAGAGCAGCCTGGGGAGGGGAGGACCTGAGAGCTAGGATAAAGGCTCTAGAGAGAGAGATGCAACAACTGAGGATCACTATAGTTGTGAGAGACCAGCAGCTAGCTGACTTGAGGGCAGAGAGAGATCAACAGATCACTGATCTTAGGGTAGAGATAGCATGCCGGGAGTAGGTGACACAGGATGGTGTAGTAGAGATCCGGAGAGAGACAACACAAGCTGCTTATTACCATGGACTCTACCTACAGGCTGTACCCGAGGACAAAGAGTGCCATCTTACTCTCAGAGGGTAGGCAGATTAGATATGGTGCCAGACAGGCCAGCAACACCACCTCCACCACCACCACATGATGGGGAGAGTCAGGCCTAGGTTTAGGGCTTAGGTTTAGATGTTTCAGACATATCCTGAGACTTTTGATCCAGATTTTGGGATCTCACTTTGTACTGTGTATCATTACTTATATATATGAGATTACTAGATGTTTGATATATAATGTGTGTACGTCTCACTTGTGATGGATGTATCAGTTTATGTATTGTCTTGTCATTTTGCTCAAAAATGTTTATATGCTCATGTATATTCTCTCTCATAGATGTATGCTTGATTCTCATGTGTATGATATAGACTCATGTTTCTGAAAATGACATTTTTTGAGATAGATATGATGATATGATTAACCCCTTGTGATGACAGGAATAGGTTTGAGATGAAAGACAAAGAGTGAAAGACATGATCGAGAAAAGGGAAGATGAGCGCAGTTGACTGACAAGTCCATGTGAGATGAAAATGAGAGCTCTCTCTATATGCAAAATGCAAAAATAATCTAAGATGACCCTAAAAATGCAAGCTACTATGAAAAGTGGTTGACTTGCAAGGTCACAACGCCAATAAACATCTAATAATCATCATCGAGCTTTATTGGTAGCGTCGTAAGATCATACAATACACACTAGTATGACTATGGGTATATGAATATGATCTATATCAGATAGGAATGTGGGAATCCCACCTAGGCACCAAAGACATATAGGTCAAGATGGCTAGTGCCGTGAGATTACCTAAATTTCATATAGCGAGATTATGCTGGCATCAGGACATGAGAAGGTCAAAATAGCTATAAGCATGCACTCACAAAATAGTCAAGGATAATACTTTATAGATCCTAGGTGTCAAGTAAGACCAGCATAAATTCTCATGACAGTTAGGATCAATGAAATATACCCACAAGCAAATAAAGAAATAAAACATGTTCTCATACCCTCAGTCTTCTAGCTATGCATCATCAAAGACATCTCAGGGAGAGACCACTCATCAAAGAAATCCTCATAGACATCACACAAAGAAAAATAAAGTCAACATATCTCAATTGAATTGATTGTTTAAGTGCGTGTGTGTTGATCATAGAGTCAAACTTCAAGCATCAAATTTGCTAATAGGCGATATCACATTATACTTAGACTAGTGGGTAAGACATCTGATAAGTGTTGAGAAACACTTGATGCTAGGGTAGTGTTAAAAAATACTGTTTTGGGGTGGTGTTGAAAAACACCTATTTGTGAAATGTCCCAAGAGACAAACGCACCTAAAGGACCTATGCTAACAGTTATGCCCCCTAGACAAAGACAATGACCAATTCCAAACCAAGGCAACAAGGTCGAGTCATGATGGAGAATGGTTAAGTGTTGAGGATGCATGCTAAGAGACAAGGGTGCAAAGGCCTCAAGTAGCGCCTGTTTCTAAGTTTTCACCACTTGGAGATTTTTTTATTTTTTCAATTTTTTTGTATTTTTGCTACCAAGGCACCTGTTTCTAGGTTTTCACCAAGGCACTTTTTTTTTTTTTTTTTTTAAAAATTTTTTTTTAAAATTTTTTTGTATTTTTTCAGGACTTCTTTTATGCTTTTTAGGATTTTTTCAGCATCATATATGAATTTTTTTGGAATTTTCTCAGGATCATAAAATATATACAAATGATGCCCCCAGATAGAATAAGCATCATGGATAGAACTTCTTGAGGTGCAAAACATTAATAGGATCAAGGAGCTATTCCCCCTGTTCATCAGATAGCAAGTAAGCACCTGTCCCAAAAGCAGGAGTAATAATGTATGGTCCAAGCCAATTAGGTTCAAATTTTCCCTTTTGTTCTCAATGTTGTTGGTTCTTAGGATTCTCACGTAGGACAAGATCTCCTACTTGAAATTCTCTAGGGTGAACCTTCTTGTTGAATGCTTTGGACATACGCTTTTGGTAGACTCTCATGTGATCAAAATATGCTCTTCGTTTCTCATCAAGAAGTTCCAATTCTTGTAATCTCATGGCATGATAATCTTCATCTGTAATCAAACCTTTGAGAGAGACTCTAAGTCAGGGAATCTCAACTTCTAAAGGTAATACTGCTTCAGCACCATAAGTGAGGGCAAAAGGAGTAGCCCCTGTGGGAGTAGGTATACTCATTCTATAAGCCCATAAGGCTGGATTGATCTGTAAGTGCCAGTCTCGACCATTCTTGTGAACTATTCTATGGAGAATCTTAAGAATGGTTTTATTAGAGGCCTCTGCTTGTCCATTTCCTTGTGGGAAGTAAATGGAGGACCAATGTTGCTTTATCTTGAATTTCTTGCAGAGGTGTGTAAGGTCCTTGTTTTTGAACTGACCTCCATTGTCAGTGATTATCTCAGAAGGTATCCCAAACTGACAAATGATATGATTCAATATGTACAAAGAGATTGTCTTTCCCGAAGCAACAGAGAGTGGAATGACTTCTACCCATTTGGTAAAGTAGTCAGTAGCAGTAATTATGAATTTATGTCCACCCGATGAGTTGGGATGAATCTGCCCAATAAGGTCAAAGACCCAGCACTGAAATGGCTAATGAGAAATAGAAGGAATAAGCTCCCTACCTAGAGCATGAATCAAGTTTCCATGTTTCTGACACTTTTGACAAGATTTGGCAAAAGCTATAGCATCCATTTGCATTGTGGGCCAATAGTACCCTGCCCTAAGTAACCTTCAAGCCATGGCAAGAACATTGGAATGTCCTCCAAAAATGCCCTCGTGGATGTCAACTAATGCTCGGTTGGACTCATCCTTTTCCAAGTACCTAAGAAGTGTCCCATCTAAACCCCTCCTATACAGATCACCAGAGATAAGGGTATGGCGAGAGGCATTACAAACAAGGTTTTTTCATTCAGATCAGTTAAATGATTCAGGAATGATGCCATCACAAAGGTATGAATAGATGGGATGATGTAGCTCTTCCACCAAGAATTCAAATCTTGATTCGTGTTGTTCCAACTGAAGGAGTGAAGCTAATGTAGCCATAACATCTGCAGCCTTGTTTTCTATTCTAGGGATCTGTTGAAATGTTAAAAATGTGAAATAGCGTCGCAATGAATCAACCATCTTTTTGTAAGGTATCAGCTTATCATCCTTAGTTTGGTACTCTCCATTCACTTGGTTGATAATCAATTGTGAATCCCCAAAGACATGCAACTCTGTAATTCCCCATTCTATGGCCATTTTAAATCCATTGGTTAAGGCCTCATATTCAGCAATGTTGTTTGTGCATGGGAACAATAATTTATAGGACTTGGGAATAGTACACCGATGAGGGGAAACAAACAACACTCCAGCTCCTGATCCATTTTGCATATTTGAACCATCAAAGAACATTTTCCAAGTACGCGTGGTCATGTACATGATATGCTCATTTGGGAATTACACTTGAATAGGCATGCTATCCTTGACCGGGAAATCAGCAAGTTGATCTGCAATAGCTTGCCCTTTTATAGCCTTACGCTCAATGTACTCTATATCAAATTCTGACAAAACCATCATCCACTTAGTAAGTCTACCTATGAGAGCAGTCTTACTAAGCAAATACTTAAGAGGATCAATTTTTGCAATGAGATGTATAGTATGGGCAAGCATGTAGTGTCACAACTTTTGGGAAGCAAACACTACCGCTAGGCAAGACTTTTCAATACTATTATAATTGATCTCATAAGATACTAGAGTACGGCTAATGTAGTAGATGGCTCTTTCCTTCCCCATATCATCAAGTTGAGCTGAGATGTACAAAATTAATGGTTTTCCTGGGATAGGAGGCATTAAAATTGGAGGATTAGCCAAGTATTGTTTTAGTTGATCTAGGCTCTTTTGGCAATCCTCATTCCAAGCACATGTGGCTCCCTTATGCAATGTCTTGTTGAATGGTTGTGCTCTATCTGCAAGCTGTGAAATAAACCTCCGTATGGATTGGAGTCATCCTTGAAGACTTCTCATCTGACTAATGTTCTTAGGAGGCGGCATATCTAATATAGCTTGAATCTTTTCGGGATCCACCTCTATTCCTTTGGTTGAAATTATGAATCCTAGAAGTTTGCCTAAGGTAACTCCAAAGGCACACTTTTTCAAATTCAATCTTAACTAAAACTGCTCCATTCGATCTAGAATTACTTCCAAATCGTCTAGGTGTGTATCCCTTTTCTTAGACTTGGCCAAGGTATCATCCACATAATCCTCCATGTTTTTATGCATCATATCATGAAATATTGTGGTCAAAGCTCTTTGCTATGTGGCTCCTGCATTTTTTAATCCAAATGGCATGACGTTCCAACAATAGGTTCCCCATGCACATGTGAATGCTGTCTTTTCTTGATCCTCAGGAGCTATTTTTATTTGGTTATAACTGGAAAAGCCATCCATTAAAGAGTATATCTCATAGCCCGCAGTCATATCCACTATCATGTCTAGGTTAGGGAGTGGAAAGTCATCCTTTGGGCAAGCTTTGTTAAGATCTCTGAAGTTTGTGCATACACGAATGGACCCATCATGCTTTGAAACTGGAACAATATTTGAGATCCACTCGGCATAGTCGATAGCTCTAATAAATCCTACTCCTAAGAGCTTTTCTAATTCAGCCTTAACAAGGAGAGCTATATGAGGGTGCATTTTCCTCAACTTCTATTTTACTGGTTTAATTCCTGGAGCTATAGATAAGTGATGCATAATAAGATTAGTGTCAAGCACTGACATGTCTGAATATGTCCAAGCAAAATTGATTTTCGTCTTTTTTAAGAACTTTGTGTATGCCTCTTTTTCTTGCACTGACAGAGACTGAGCTAGATGAATCACCTCTGGAGCCTCTTCTGTATTCAAATTTACTGGTTGTGTAGGCTCAATAAGAACTGATGACCTGTCTTGGAAATAACTCAGCAGGTTATTAAGTACCCCATCCTTAGGCGCCTCAAGGAGGTTTTCACCTTCGAATACGTCCTTTCTTTTTACTTTTTTGGGTTTTGACACCGCCACAGTGGTTTTCGCCATCAGAACCATTTCTCTTTTCTTTTCTTTTCTTTTATTTTGCGACTGAGGTACTTAATATCCAGCTTCGTCATACTTGTTGTAGGTTCATTAGTGGAAGAGACTACGGGTTCAAGAGCATTCAGATAGCAAGCTATTTCGTAGTCGTTGTGAAAAGTGAGGAGCTGAGGCTCTTGACAAAGTTGTGACCAATCAATCAAATGATGATTGACGAGGAGTAGGTCAATGACTGGTTCAACATTATTGATATGAAAGGCAGTATCCCTGGTGATCACACAGTTAGGATCTATCAAGTTTCCCTCTAAGATACCCGAATTAGGACTCGTCCTACCAAACGAAGCATCATCCACTAAGGCAATTCGAGGAGTCCAATCCTCTAGTCCTACACTAGGTTCATTGGTTACATCGGGTTGAGTACTATAGGTATGGACAACATCCATGTCCAAATCAACTGTTCCATCTGAAAGAGAGTCCCACTCAAACTCATGTGAATCTATTTCTGAATCCCTGCTGGGATGTTTACACCAAGAAGGCTTGGGATGCCTTGATGTAGAAGCTTCGAGATTGTGAAGGGTATCACATTCTTTGGCATTTGTGTTTAGGTTTACAATTGTTAAGTCATCTGAATCCCCCCAAAGGAGATTTGTTGAAGGCACCCAATCATCAATCATGTCTTGTTGGTTTTGGAGATTAGGTGTATAATCTGAGTCACTGTCACTATCCGTCACAGCTAGGATAGGAACACTTTTGTTCTTTCCATTATCAAACCCCAGGCCAACCGTTGACTTAGTCCTACAACCAAAAAGAGCATGGTTGAGTGGTTCAACCTTGGCATCTAACCTGTGACTGAGAGGGCCATGACCTGGGTAGCCCATGTTGGTGACCAACGTGTATCCTCTCCCATAAGTCTTAGGAGATGGAGAAATTTTTTCATTATGTAGGTACTTTTCTTCTCTGTATATCCAATCTCTAACAACCACCTCTTCTTTCTCACCCTGAATAGGTACTAAAGATTCTAAAAAAGTATCGAACAGAGTCATGGCTGAAGACGAGGGACACATCTCTTGTGACGGTTTACCATAGGACCTAGGTGAAATTGGTAATTTTGTAAAGGAGTCAATTTGATATCCTCCCATACCAAGGTCTATGGACTTGAATTTATCCTTACATTGCTCAAGAGCTGCCCCAAAATTGTCTGCTTCTCTATTTAAGGGAACATGGGCCCCTGCTGAAATGGTATTAACAGATAAGGTACTATCACCTGGTATGCAGACTTCTACGCCATTATATGGAAACTTGACACATTGGTGATAGGTAGACGGTACTGCTTGCATGTCGTGAATCCATGGTCTACCTAGTAGGATGTTTTATGCTAGAGGACCAGCATCAACGATTTGAAACAAAATGTCCTTTTCAACAAGACCAATTCTAACTGGAAGAACAACTAACCCCTTAGAACTTCTCTCAGCCTCATAATAGGCTTTGATAGTAATTTTCTTCTTGGTATCAATGGCATGCTTTGAGTAACCTAGGTTTTTCAAAAGACTTAAAGAACAAATATTGAGGCCAACACCCCCATCTATCAACACACACCTAACATGGGTTTTATAGATCATGACCTCAATGTGAAGGGCAAGATTGTGCGGATGGCTCAAGGCTTTGTCGTCTTCTTTGGAAAATGTAAGGTAATGTGGGCTAGCAAGGTGGTTGACCATGTTCTGGAATTGGTTGACATCTATATTATTAGGGACATTGGCCTCACGCAAAGCATCCTCAAGGACATGCTTGTGTCTAGGAGACAATTCTAAGAGCTCAAAAATGGAAATCTGCACTGGCGTTCACTGTAACTGATCAACAAGGTTGTAACTCATATCAGGACCAACTGTAGACTTGGGAGGAACACTTTTGGACACTGGTTGCTTGGATTTGCTAGAGTTAGGACCTCTAATGATAATAGGACCTTGGGACTGACCCCTAGTAACAACATTGAGAGGTTGAAACGACCTTCAAGATTGAGGACCTCTAAGCACAACAACGGGTCCTTCATCAAATATTGGAGGTGAGCTTACATCATAGTCGTAGGGATAATTCCCTCTCATCATGTTGACATCATTGTCCACAATCTCAAGCATATTAATGACATTTTCTACAGCTGTATAGGTATAATTGATTGCGGCCTTGCCATTCTTGTTTTGAGAGGTCTCCCCCTTCTCATACTTAGGCAAGGGCTCCTTAAAGGCCTTGTGGTCTGCGTTTGTGGTCAACCCATCAACTTGTAATTTCCCATTCTCAATAAGGTCTTGAACAAGATGTTTGAGTTTAAAACAACCTTCAATGTCATGTTCGATCCCATTGTGGTATACACAGTAAGCCTTCTCATTCCACCAATAAGGTTTAGGATCTAGTATGCGAAACTTTGAAGGATCATGAGGTTGTACCAAATTATGAGCAATCAAGGTCTTAAAAATGTCCGCATAAGAGTCTCCAAGCTTAGTGAATTGCCTCTTTCCTGACTTAGATTTATCTTGATACTTGGTCTTGTGCTCTTGTTGATCTAAGGATGTCTGCAGCTTCATAGCTTGAACTGCATTAGATAGATTAAGAACTCTTTGTTCCTTAGGTTGTGAAGAGTCAACAACTCCATCATTGACTACATGCTTATTTTTGTTCCAATATGAGTTCTTTTTATCCTTATTGTTGTTGTTATTGTTTTGGCCATTGTTGTTGTTACTCTATTTGGCCAAAATACCTTGTTCTTTTAGAACATCCTCGATGCAACATGCAGTTTCTACCATAGTGTCAAAAGAATTAAAGACCATTTTTCTAACTTCATATCTTAATTCTGGCACTAGATTGCTCACAATGATATCAGTCCTTTCTTCCTCAGGGATGGTCCTAGAATATTTGGAGCATAAGCATCTCCACCTTAGTAAAAATGTCACAAAGAGTTCCCCTTGATTCTGTTTTAATTTACACAAATCAAGCATGGTGACTGATCTTGATAAATTATATGCAAAATGCTGCACAAACCTTTGGACAAGTTCTTTAAAGGTTTTAACAGGAGGGGTAATGTTAGTAAACCACTCCATTGCTTGACCTTTAAGGCTCCTTGGGAATAATCTCATAAGGTAGGAGTCCTCATGATGAAATTTAAAGCTCATGATATAGAACTGTCATACATGGTCATGGGGGTCACCACTACCATCATATTTGTCATATGTGGGGATTTCAACCTTTCTAGGAAAATCTACCATAACCACACTTTTGTTAATGGGATTAGGACATATAGAATCCAAATTGAAGGAACTCTTAGGAGCCATCATTTTTTCCATAGTCTTTTGCATCTGCTTAATCACCTCATCAGTTGAAGGGTTTTGCTTCTTAATCTTTTGGTCCACATCAAAGTTGTATGGGACTTTTGCACCCTTATTGATTAGACTTTCTAAGAACTGATCCTTATTTTGCTCCACATATTGTTGGAAGGATGGTTCTTGTTGCATTGTCATGAAATCAATAGTGTCAAAGTTGGCATTACTTCCTCCATGTTGAGAGCCATGATGAGCTCATTGGGAGGGTTGTCTTGAATATCTAGGAGATGATTGTCTCCTACGATGGTTATACCGAGAAGTCCTTCTTCCTCTAGGACTAGGTGATCTTGATGGGGTCTTTGACCTTCTTCGTGGACTTGGTGAGGGAGTAGATGGTGGAGAGTTGGTTCCACTATTGGTACCCCTATTGTTGAATTGATTATGGAGTTGTTGCGCTAGGAGCCTATCTTGTTCTTCTTGTGCGGCTCTTCTCCTTATGTCTCGCAAAACTCATTCCTCATCCTCCAATTGTTTGAACCTTTCTTCCTTAGCAACTTGTTCATTTAAGAAAGCTTGTTTCTCCCTCTCAATGCACTTCAACCTGTCACTCGCGTATCGTGAGGTGTCTCTAAGTGGAGAAGGTTGTCTTGAATGTCTGGATACATTAGCTGCATTGATATGAGCATCACCAGATTCGTTGTTTTGGTCTTCATGTTGTGACTGTGTATTTGAGTGAGCTTGCCTATGATGTCTCTCATCTCATTGATGAGCATCTAGATACCTTGTATTGATAGGAGGTGATCCAGGTGGACTATCAGAAGAAGACCCAGCAGACGTCGCGTCACCCCTATGTCATTGGAACATGTCATTAAGAGTTTGATTCATTGCTTCTCTTTGTTGTCTAGTGAAGGTGTAACTCATGTCCATATTTGATGAAAAAGGTGCTAAAGAGGTACCCAATCTGTTAGGATTACTCTTTGGGTCAAAACAAACCTCAGACTCACTCTTAGGGGATTGATCGAAAATGGGCTCTTTTCCCTTTCGTTGTTGACGAGTCTTAACTAAGGGTAACTGATTAAAGATAACCGGGGGTCATTTTCCTTGATTCACTTGGTACCTTGTTGTAACTAACATGAAAGAAAATGATTCTTGATGATAATGTGACCTCTCGAAGTGTCAACACCAAACTAAGATAATTAAAGTTCTCTAATGTCCAAAAGAGATGGAGAGATAGAAATTGCAAATGGCATTACCAACACTGTCAAAGAGGTGCTAAAATCAAAGGATCAATATCCTTGCATGTTTGAATCAGGAGGATGGACTTAGCCCAAATTGTATAATTGGAATTGAATTTGAATGGAAATGATTTGGACAAAAGAGTACTAGAATTCTCCAAGAATGTTACTAACAACTCTAGAGATATACTTTCTCAACAAGAATAATCCTCTAACTTGACAATTCTTCCCAAAGTGACTTTGTAAATCGAATGACACTACCCCTTGAGGGCTAAAACAAAAATTCAAGGTAAAGACAGGCTTCCAATGGCAAAATAAGTTACCTTCCTAAAGACCTAACCAACTAAAAGCAACTGCGAAATGACTGAAACCAGGTATATAGCAGAAAATTTTCAGGCGACACTTTCCAAGCTAACTAGGCGACACTTTAAGACCAGGTGGCAATTCGTGCAATACAAGGCAACACTTTCTAGGCTAACAGTGCGCCATTTTCCAAGCAAATGAGGCGACAGTTGTGCAGGGATGAACTGTCGCAAGACAATTCTCAGAACAGGGTGCGACAACATTTCAGTGTCGTACGACTCTTTGTCTAGTGAATATCAAAATCTCAGTTTTAAGGCCTGTTTGTTCAATATTTTTAGTTTGAGGGTTGATTTTTCGATTCCAATCACAATGACAGCAGTAAATTGACAGGTTTACAAATAGTATGGGATCAAACGTGTCTTCAAGCACTTGAAACAAGGGAAAAAGCAACCTTGCCAAGACAAACACTTGTGATATCAAAATGAAAAACACCCTATGAATACTACCGATTGTTTGAATGTTCAAGAACGTTAACATTGGTATTACACAATCAAAGACACTTCAAGCAATATCTATCTTAGAAAGTCAAGGCTCAATACTTAACAATTTGGCCCACACTTGATGCTCCCTTGCCTCACACAAAGTGGTTGCCCACAATAGACATTGGCTTTGTCATGGAAGCAAAGACACAACCAAAGGAACACATATGGTGAATAATCTTGGGGTGATCTGGGTTTTTCCACTTGGATCAATCCTTGCACCAAGAAGCTAAGCGGAAAAATAGAGTGGCCTCTATCTATGGTTCTTAGTAAGGGCTTCCATTCATAGTACCCCTCTTGCTCCTCATAAAGGACTGGGACCTCGCGGCCTCAAGAGTACCTTAAGCATTCTTGCTCAATATTTTCCTCATGGTCACAATCCCACAAGTACTCACATCAAGCGAAGACAAGCACTACACCTACCAAGGTTTTTTGTCCTTGATAGCTTTGAGTTTATAGTGGGTTGGAATAGCCGGCAATAAGCTTGTCCCCACTTGGGTTGTTCCTCTTGATTGCTCAAGAGCAGGCCCGCTAAAGGATCCTAGAGATCTAAACAAAAAGTGGATCAACTTATGAGATTCAAGGATTTTGTCTCACCACAAGGGTGAAGAGCATACTCCCCTTATCTCAAAGCTTTCTCCCAAACACACCAAGAAAAGGTTCAATTACCCTCTTGTTTCCAAAATCTTAAAATGGGTCAAGATTTTCTGGTTCACTAGAAAAGTGAAGAGCATACTTCTCCTACCACCTCAAAATCTCTTCCACAAGATATTAAGTGCCTATGAAATGAAACAACTAGTATATGTCGCACTCAATACAGAAAGCAATTAAACAAGCACTTGATTGAGTTTTTATGCTTTGGGCAGCCTTGCAAAAACCGTTAGTAGCCCTTGTGCATTTGAAGCTTTGATATGCATTCTTTTGGCAAAATATTTCAAGCAATGAGAGCACCTACAAATACAACTTGTTAGCCCAACGAAGTTAAAACCATCCAAAATCCAATTAGCTCTAAGCAATCCACTATCAAAAGTATTTAAAGCACTAAAGGTGGAACACTTAACTTGCCAAATAAATGTGAAGTGAGTCCAAAAAGTGGAACATTTAACTCTTCACACAAACTCAAAGCAAGTCAACATCTTAGAAAACTAATAAGATCAAGAAAGCATAAAAAGGGGAAAACTTTGTGGAACACTTAACGCTCTTTTCAAATAGACCCCTCCCCTATGTATGAATGCTGACCTTGCATCCAAAGGGTGGAAATGAGGGGCGATTAGAAATAAGTGAGTCCAACAACCCAATGTAGCCAACAAGATTAATCAAAAGTACTCTTCAAGTGAGTGTGAAGTGAGTCCAAAAAAGTGGAACATTTAACTCCTCACACAAACTCAAGGTGAGTCCACACCTTAGAAAACTAATGAGATTAAGAAAGCATAAAAAGGGGGAAACTTTGTGGAACACTTAACGCTCTTTTCAAGTAGACCCCTTCCCTATGTATGAATGCTGACCTTACATCCAAAGGGTGAAAATGAGGGGCGATTAGAAATAAGTGAGTCCAACAACCCAATTTAGCTAACAAGATCAATCAAAAGTACTCTAAAGTTGCTTATCAATACTACTCACAAATGAAAAAGGGTTGAATCAATGGAATATTATGATATTGCTATCAGGATTTAACTGTGTAGTTTTTTTGAGTCAAACTCATTGACCCATGATTCATGAGTAGTGGTTCACCGAACCCATCTCTCATGAGAATGAAATGGAACCCATATCTCCTACTTATCAATAGAATATTTAACTTTCTAAGCAAACATAGAGTGAGTCCACAAAGTGGTGCATTTAACTCCCTATGTAAACAAGGAATGAATCCATGCCCCCAATCACTCAATGAGATATTTGATATTGGAAACCAAGAAGTATTCACTTACACAAACTTGTAAAAACAAATCTATGTTCTTTCATTCACCATTAAGAGCATAAAATAGATGTGCCTATGAAAGCAAGTAAACATTCAAGCCAAACACATGAGAGGTTCTTTTTAGATCCAAAATCCAAATGAAATCTGCAAATGAAATCTATCTAACTACAGTAAATCAAACTAGTAAATGGATTAATCTAAACTCAGCCAAAAAGGTCTAAAAAAACTCACTGGGTACAGGCAACAGTATAGTCACCAGAAATGTCACGTGACACTTCTTTGCATACAGGGGCGATAGTCCAAAAAGGTCTAAAAAACTCACTGTCGGGTACAGGCGACAGTATAGTCACCAGAAATGTCACGTGACACTTCTCTGCATACAGGGGTGATAGTTTGTCCTGGGGTGACAGTTCTCCTTACCTGTAGGTGACAGAATGCATAAAACATAGCAACACTTTCTGTCAAACAGGGTGACACTTTTAACTGGTAAAGTGTCACACTGCTATACAGGAAACTGTCACACGACATTGGTGAAAAGTGTCAAATGACACTCTGAGATAGAAAACCAAAGATTGAAAATAAAGCCAAAAATTGATGAAAAATTTGACGGAAATGCAAAAAATAAAGGACAAAATGCTAATATTCTGCCTCACGGTGGGTGCTAGAAATGTACACACAAAAGTAGTGCACTTCTATGAATCCTTACAATCAAGAACACTCAAGAATGAGGTCTCAAAAATTGATCCATAGCTCTTTATGTATGGAGTTGCAAGATTGTGAAATTGCTCTCAACTAGAGCTAATAGGCTTAATGACCTTGCTAGTCAACCACACAATGAGAGATTCAAGTGAAGACAAGGGAAAGAGTGCCAATATCCTCAAGAATCCAAATGGAAATGCAATGCAAGTAAACTAAGAATGAAGATGCAAGCTAAGCTAAATGATAACAATGCAATGCTTGAAAAGAAATCTAATCTATGAAAGAAAAGTGCAAACTAGACTATGAAAGGAAAGTACAAGTCTTACAATCCCTCCTAATTAAGCTATGTGAGACTAATCTATTGCATAAAGAAAATCTATACTAAGAATGTCATGATTATGCAACTATGAAAGCAAACTAAATGAAATGCAACAACAATGTCTTCAAAGCTTGAATGCAAGAAAGTCTTCAAAGAGCTCAAAATGACCTAGGAAAACCTACAACATAACATTAGCATAAAATATGAAATGGATATCTATATGAGGAAGAGAGCTCTCCTTTTATAGGAAATGAAAAGGAATGGACCATGGAGATTAAGAGGCAAAAGACTTAATCAACGGTGGAGTATCAAAGAAGAGAAATCCATGAGCACAAATATCTTCCAATGGGAAAATAAGAGTTGACTTTTGTGTCCATATGAGATAAAAAGTGTTTTTTCTTCTTTTTATAAAATAATGCTTTATTTTTGCAACTTAGGATAAGAAGAAAAGTGGGGGCTTTTTATTTATTAAAAGGGGAGGAAATATTCCTTTTAACAAATAAAGACTTGGGATAAAATGGTTAGCCCAAGGAATAATTGAATAAATGATAACATAAGATTTGATCAAGGAAATTGGTATAATTGAGCTGAAAATGTTGATTTTTTGAAAATGTTGATTCATGGATTTGATAAATTGCTAAATGGGGGCCCAAAGTTTAGGTGACCATTTTAGGGTGCATACAACCTCTAATGTTTTACTGTAGTGTTGTGTCCATAGCTAGGTACAATTTTCACACACAAAACGTAATCCAAGGCAACCCCCATTCTTTGGTCTGCACATAGTTTTTGATTATGGAAAATAGGTTTTGAAGGGGCCTGAAACCCTTTACATGAAAAAAAAAAAGATAGACAATGAAAGCTCACAAGATGGAATGAGAATAAACCAAAGTAAGGGTGAAAACAAGAGTCACCCACAACCCAAAACAAACAAAACTCTAGTAGAGCACTAAGCAAACCCCAACCAAAAGAAAGCCCAGAATTAGGATTTTCCTTTGGCACCCTTTTGATGGGATCGAAGGGAAATTTCAAAAGATGGTGATGAACACTTGCATTGTGTTCCTTTAACCTTGGACCAACCATCTTTGACCAAAGCAGTAGCATTATGCCAATCCAACAAGTCCAAGATAATAGAAGCAAACCCCCTAGAGGGAGCAACACTCAAACATAAAGCAACTCTCAGAGAGCTAGAGCTAGAGAGAGGGACAGTTCCAGCAGAAGAACCAATAGGGGCAAAACCAACAACTAACCCTGCAAGAGAGCTAGAAAGAGGCCTGGCACCAGTAGAGAGGGGGGCCTCCCCAGTTGAAACAGAAGGAATCTCTACACATAGTTTCCCACTTAACTAGGCTCCATTTAACAGTCAATAAATTCCCACTCCAAAGAGATTGATGAGAAAGGGCATCAAATTCTCAAAGAAAATACATGGGATCAACTTTAACAAAACACCTGTACATAGGAAGAGCTTGAATAATCGACATTAAAAGAGTCAATCGAGCAACAATTGATAACTAGCAATGAGTCCAATGATTAACTTTTTGACACAAATTGTCAAGCAAAATTTACAAAGTGGATGTGGGATGTCTTCCAACTGTAAGAGGAATGCCTAGATAAACTAAGGGAAGAGAGCCAATTTGAAATCACATAATGTCAACAATAAGCCTTTGAATAGCCTAAGGAGTATTCAAGAAGAAAAGTGAGGATTTATGTTCATTGACTTTTTGACCTAAAGCTGCAAGGTAAACATCCAAGGCTTGCTGAAAAGATTTAGCTTCTCGAAGATGATCCAATCCCATAAGAGACGTGTCATCCACAAACTGGAGATGTGAGAGTTGTGGTAAGCCATCTCCCCACTACCACCCATGAATCAAGCCCTGAGCAGCTCAAAACTTAAGAAAACAACCCAGACCCTCAGCCAAAAATATAAATAGGAAGGGGGAAATAGGGTCCCCTTGGCAAAGGCTTTTGTAAGCACCAAATGGCTTTGAAGTTTCTCCATTCATAGTAACATAAAAGAAGTTGAAGTAACACAATTCATAGTCCAAGTCACCCATTTTGGACTAAAACTAAAGGCTAAGAGGATCTTTTGAAGAAAACTCTATTTGACTCTGTCATAAGCCTTGTCCATGTCCAATTTAATGAACATAGATCTCTCCTTTGAGTTTTCCATAGAGTGAATAATCTCAGAAGCCACCACCACCCCATCCAGAATCTGCTTACCAACAACAAAACCCCCTTGTTCCTTAGAGATCACTACATGAAGACAAGTTTTGAGCCTTTTTGCATTCAATTTGGTGATAATTTATACACTACATTACAAAGAGCAATAGGTTGAAAAAATTCAAGTTTTTCGACACCTTTCTTGTTGGGAATGAGAGTCAAGAAGGTAGAATTCAAGGCACAAAGCATCTGCGTATTACAAAAAGATTCCCTAACCATCTCCAAAAGATCTAGATTAATAACATCCCAAAACTCCTACAACAAATCCATAAGAAAGCCATATGGGTCTAACACTTTACCTTTGTTCATCCCAAAAATAACCTCTTCTAACTCAAGCATCAGAATCAGACGGGTGCGAGAATCATTCATCGCATTGGTGGCAAGAGAGGGAATGCAAGAAAGGATCAAATTCTCCTCTATAGTTGCAGTTGCAGGAGGGGAATCTTCATAAAAAAGAGAAGAATAAAAATGACAAGCCTTGCAAGTCATAGCTGACAAAGAAGAGAGCTGAAGCCCTTCAGAGGTAACAAGAGAGGAGATATACCCCTTATTACGATGAGCCTAAATAGATTGATGAAATAAAGCATTATTCGTATTCCCTTCTTGGAACTAGTCAACTTGAGCCTTCTGTTTCCAATAAATCTCATCCCGAAGTTCCCATTCCTCCACATCTCGCATAACTTGGGATTCATTGTTTCCAAGAGCATCTGAGAATCCAAAATCCTGAATTTGGTGAGTAATCAAAACAAGACAGTCAAGAGCATTCTTGTATAGTATTTTAAAAACTAACAGTAGTTTACATTTCTTAGCATTAATAGATTTTCACCATCCATATCAATATTATTGTTGTTTGTGGATTAATTTATGTATGAATTTAAACAATCAAATTTAGAAATAGATAAATGATATAGTTTACATTTATTTTGTGCTTTCAATCTTTAAATTGATAATTAAATATAGTTAGTGTTGTAATTAAATTTTCACTAATTACACTTTACTTAAGCTTACTTGGGATAATACATACATAGTAGTTTGCATTTGAGACACTTAGTAGTTTGCACCTTAATTTGTGCATGGTATAGGAAATTTTTTTTACTTTAGGTGGTGATAGTAGTTATCACATTCCACTTTAGATGTTGACTTCAGGGTGGTCTCACAATAGTGTGTCCCACTTTTTTAGACATGCTGATTTTTGCTGAAATGACACATTTTTTATAAAATATGATGATTTAAGCCTTGAGAGGTTTTGTTTGAAAGAATTAATTACAAATGGTTAGATCAAATCCTCTTAGATTAAAAAAACATTGATATAACATCTATACTCTTCATTTATACCAACAATGGAGTCTCCTTCGCACCTATTAAAATGCTGACAAAAAAACACTTCAACTTTATGTTTTGGCAGATCAAATGAATCCATTTGAAAAAACTATGTATTTAGTATGATGCTATTCGAAACAAGCTTTCTAATGAATATAATTTTAATACATATTAAGTTCATTATAAATTTTAAATATTACTTTAACTAAACATAGGTTGTTTGGTCATTCAACAACCTGTCTCTTCAAGACTTTGGGAAAAATAGTAAATTACAAAAAAGTTTTTATGAAAAATATGTATGAAATGAGTATTTGTGTTAACTTTCTATAAAAAAAGAAAAAATGAATTTCAATATACACAAATCAAGTTAGAGCGATCCAAGTGACCTTATGTCTAAATTACAGTTACTGTCACTTTAGAACTTAATAAACTATGAAATATTGACCCAAAATGAATGAAACCAATTGCATCCTTTAGATATGGAAGTTAAAAATATAATCTCAAAAGAATTACATCGTTAGCATATTTTAAAAAAGATTTATGTTGATCCAAGTGACAGTAACTCCTTAAAAACACAGTTTTCGCACAAAACACTTTTTGAAGGAGAAGGAAAAATGAATTTAAATGAATTTAAATTTTTTTTAAAAATATATTTCGAAACTAGAGAGAAAATTCTAAAATTCTAGTTTACATCATCTTCAAATTCATAATAGTTTTGTAGCAAGAGGTGTTCAAAAGTGAAGTTTTTTCTCAGAATGTTGATCTCTGTGTCAAAGTTGGCCAAAAAGTGGGACACAGTATTGTGGGACCACCCTTCACCTTTAGTACACTTATCACATTATCATCCTCCACATGTTGCACATACTTCATTGCATAATGGACGATTATCTACCTTTGGTGGACATGTGATTCCACCTTGTGCACGTGGTAACTTATCTTCTCCTTATCATTGTCTCTTATTGCCTTGCCTATATAAGCATACACATCCACATGATGTAATCAAGTATTTTCTATGGAATCCTATTAATTCAGTTATTTCAATCATTCAGGAGAATAAAGTTTATTCTTGTCCATATTGTCTCTCTTGTTTTTGTGATATTCATTGGCTTCTAGATCTTGGGTTGTTATTGACAAATTCTTACAGTTAGATATTGAAATATCAATTTGGATTGACTAATTAAATATAGTTGAATATTGATATATGAAACAATTAATGCATATTATTTTAAGAGTATTCTATAATCATTAATTCTTAAAGTATTGAACTAGATGCTCAATATAATGGGGTAAAAACACAAAGTTGTGTCACGTTTCAGGCTAACTTATCAACACAGCTGAATTTGAGTTTTTTTAACAATTTTTTTTTTTTTCAAACATATGGTCTAACTAGATTCATTAGTTAAGTGCTTCAACTTTTTCAATTGGAAATATCTATTAAATGCATGTTTTATACCAATTCAGGTCCAATTACCAAAGAAATAAAATAATTTCAGAAAAGTGATGTTTCAATAACTCCTACTTTTTTTAATGATATTTTTTAAAAAATATAAAAATATCTTTTTGTAGAGCCGAGTCAAGATTATTTTCATATAAGTTTGATAGTATTTTAATTAGATCTAATATATTATAATTTCAAAATACTACAAGTAGGTAGTTTAACATTCGAGAAAATGCTGCTTCAAATAAAGAAAAAAAAATAGTAAATCATATAAAATTTTTTAAAATTTATATTTAACACTAGAGAGAGTCCTCTTCAAGAATATGAATAAGATAGAAAATTTTAACGTTCGCGAGGCTAACATAGCCTATGGGATAGTCCACCAAAGTTAGGCCAACTTTAGTAACTCGGTTATTTTCTTGTGCAAGTTGACAATGAGTACTCCTAACTTCTCAATGCACTCCTTGCTGAATAGGTTATGCCAAGAGTTATCAAATAAAAAACCTACAAATTTGTCCCTGTTGTCCTTATATGCATCACATTCTAAAATAAAGTGTTGTTCGGTTTCCACAGTCCCAGAATTACAAAACATGCAAACTCTCTCCTCCCAAGCCTTTTTTGGCCTCTTCCACCACCCGGTCTCACAACAGAGTTTATGAGAATTGGTTCTCAGCTGAGCAATAAGAGTTTTAGCTCTCCAAGAAATGTTAGCCCCTATGTATGCTTTTTGAAGTTGATCACACGAGGGGTTGAATTCATTGATGTAATAAGTTTTCTTCCTTCCAAGCTCATTTCCCCAATTTCTCTTGTAAATATTTTTTTTCTGAATGGTGTAGATTTGATAGTGAAAATTTGATGGGAGATGAAAAATGTTATTTTTGGATATGTTTGATTTTGAGTAGTTATATCAAAGAAAATATACATCAAAAACCAATCTTTCCTCTTTTCTGCACTAGCTATACATGTCATCTATAACATATTTTAAAATTAGAGTTAAAAAAGATTATTTGTATATACTTGTTTTGCGGGAACTAGACCCCATATTTTCAGCATTTTTTAGCAACTGAAAAAGACTTCAAAAATTAAAAAAATGTGTTAAGTCTTGTTAAAAAAATATTAAAAAAATTATACGCAAACTTTACCCAATTTAACACATTTCATCAATTTACATCATCTTCAAATTTTAAGAAAAAAATGACACATTTATGTTGTTAAAGTTGAACAGTTTGTGTGTTGTTGACCTTTTTTTTTTATAAAAGTGTGACACAAGTTTGTACTTTTACCCAATGTCTTGAGATTTGAAAAAGAGTATCTCTAATTATTATTTTTGATTAAGGTAAAAATAGGTTTTGAAGGGGCCCCGAAACCCTGTACAAAATGATCACAAAAGATATTAAAAAAAGCTCATTAAACAGAACGGATCAAGACTAAAGCGAGGGTTTTACAGTAGGCACCCACAACCTAGATGAGACGATGCATGAAACAACTTTCATACAAACTCAAACAAAATAAAAATCCAAATCAAGGATAAGACCACACGAGACAGTCAAATCAGAAGCTAGGATTTTCCTTTACCTCCCTTCTTCTGGGAGTGGAGAGTCATATCAAATTGTGGAGAGGACTTTTTATGATGTTTACCAATAACTGGGGTCCACCCCTCCTCTACCAAAGAAGCCTTCTCCTGTCAGTCAAGGAGATAAGCAGAAGAAGAACCAACCACAAAAGAACCAACAAGAGAAGTCTGGACAGAACCAACAACTGCCTCCTTACAACTAGAGCCAAACTTTTCAGCACCAATTAAGAGTCCTTCCAAAACAGAACTAGCTAGAAGGAAACTAGCAGACCCAACAGCAACATAACCAACAAAAAGGACATCATCAGACTTACCAACACTAGTACTACCAACAGAAGTATCAGTACACCCAGCAAAACTAGAAACAACAAGAGGAACACCAACAATAGAAGAATTACTACCAGCAATAACAGTACCAACAAAGACACCAACAGACTGTTCAATGACCCTAGCAAGACCAGAACCAGCTGGAGGAACCCCATCAACAGTAGATTTACTGGGAGACAAACCAATAGAAATATTTCCACCAGAAGACGCACCAACAGACTGAACAACCTTTGAACTACCAGTAGTAGTAAAAGAAGGCCCCAAAGGAACAATTCCTACAGGAGGAACATCCTCAGGAACATCAGTCTCAACAAGATCACTATATTTCTTAACTACTGTATAATGATATGAAGAAGCACCCTTCCACCAAGAAGTAGACCTTTTGGTCTTAGCCTTTTGTAATCCACACTGGGCAACCAAGTGACCCATTTTAAAACACTTCCTGCATCTGAAGGGAAGCCCTTCATAGTCCAATGTTTGAATCCAGGAAGTCTTTGAGTACTCTAACTTAATCTTTTCTGGTAACCCCTTTGAGATATCCATCTCTACCAATAATCACGCGTAAGTCAAGTGCATAATATCAGAAGACTCATCATCCACCATCAAAAAGCCACCAAGAGCCTCACCCACCATTTCAAATAGGGAGTCAACCCAAAAATGAAGGGGAAGGTAAGGGAGCCTCACCCAAATTGGTATCTCTAATTATCGTTAATCTAAATATTTTATTTTGATTATGTAGAATCAAGTTGGGACCTCAAGGTTATGTTTGCAACAACAAATCTATCTTTGCACCTAAAAACTTGATCCAGTAACTAACAAAATTTTAGTATCAAAAGACTTGAGGTATTTAAAATACCTTAATACATGTTCTCCTAGATCAACTTTATAAAACAAAGAGGAATGATCAAAGGTAACACTCTTTGATAATAAAAATGCTCCTAGAAAAGCTTGTACAGTTTTATGTCATTTAATCTACCAATTTAAGTATGAGTTTGTGAATGATATTTAAATTGATCCAAAATTAGAAGCCAATTCTTTGATGATCAAAGTGAATGCATTAAGTGTCTTAAAAATAAGGAAATGACAATAAATCACACAAATGTGTACTTAGTTAGACCTTGGAAGGAAGTAATTTGCAAGGGTCAAATTGTTATTTTTTAAAAGATTTGGAATGAAATTGCCATAGTGCATGACAGTGGGGTTGCCTTTGTGACTCTAGTCTTAGCTAGGACATATAAAGGGCCAAATAAATATGGGTAACATGTTAATAAAAATGTGCATATTAATAAACATATTTATAAATGTGATAAGGTGAATGCATATGGATATATGATTGTAGGGGTAAAATAGAGGGATGTCAATTGCATAGGGAAACATCTTCATAAGAACACATGCAATGAGTAGATACATGGCAAAGGTAAGGGGACCCAAAGGTAAATGATATTTACTACATAGATTTGTAAATTTCACCATGGCATTTTGGTCCTAATTTGAGGTGCATGCGAATCCAATAATGATCTTACATTAAAAAACAAATGGGGGTAAAAGTACAAACTCGTGTCACACTTTTATAAAGGAAAATGTTAACAACACCAAAATTGTTCAACTTCAACAACATAAAAGTAGCATTTTTGCTTGAAATTTGAAGATGATGTAAATGATGAAATGTGTAAAAATGGATGAAGTTTATGCCTATTAGTTTTAATAAATTTTTAAAATAATAATTGATATATTTATTTAATTTTTAAAGATGTTTTTTCAATTGCTAAAAAATACTACAATTCGGGGGTCTAGTTCCCATAAAAAAATTATATGTAAATAAACTTTTTTTCCTCTAATTTCAAAATATATTTTAGATGACATGTATAGCCAGTGAATGAAAAAAGAAAAATTGGTTTTCAATATACATTTTCTCTATTATAATAATTTAAAGTCCGACTTACCTGAAATTGGTAGTTTTCACCTCCCATCATGTTTTCCCTATCAAATTTATCCCAATCAAAAACTAAATTATATATTCTTGAAGAAGACTCCCTCCTTTAGTGAACCATATGTTTTTTTAATTTTTTCTAATATGATTTACTATTTTTTAAAAAAATTTCTAAATCAACATCTTCTCGAATCTTAAAATACCTAATTGTAATGTTTTGTAATTATAAAGATTAGATCTAATCAAAACATTATAAAAATTATATGAGCATATTCTTGACTCTAATCTCTACAAAAGAGTATTTTTAGTTTTTTTTTCATAAAGTTTAGTTTTGATAAGAAAATCAATTGCAGAAGTCAAAAGTTCTGCGATTTTGAAAATTTTGTTGATTTGGTTATGACATAGGATGCCACATAGGCAGTTTCGACCAGAACTAGTTCGGTCAAAACTGGTTGGGCAAAACCAGGTTTGGTCGAAACCCCCTGTATAAATTTGTACCAATTCTTCATTGATCTAACATATTTGGCTTATATTTACTCATGGGGTTTCGATCGTAACAGATTCAGCTGGACCTATTTCGACCAAAACTACCTTGGCACACTGGCGCCACTTGGCTGCTATGTGGGTTTGGTCGGAACACTTTCGAAAAAACTTGTTATGACCGAAATCGGTTCCGACCGAAACCCTTTGATTATCGTAGAGTGCAACACAACTTTGTGCTTTTACCCATGCCACTCTCAATCATGTGTGTAAAGTAAATATTTAGTCATCAACCTTGGAAATATAGCAAGTCAAAATAGTTTGAAATCTTATTGATGACAAACTCACAATAGAGTTTCCTCAAAAAGTATTTTGACACCTCATGCTTATTGCACGTAGGTCAGTAAAAAACTATTTACTACATATTCCAAAAAATATTCTTTATCCCTTCGCATTAGCACGAATGGACAAGGAACCTCTTGCATCAAATTTTCAAAGTTCCATTGGTTCGTGGGTCAGTGAAGAGGTCACATAAGTCAAATTTATTTTTTTCTTCTTTACTTCCTAATAAGATAGTTTTTCTCCATAAAATTATTTTGTTTATCCATCTTATTGGACCAAAAATTAATTTTCCCACTTGCTAATCCTACATGAGACATGATGGATTGCAAGGATTCAACAAGGCTTGTCTTATGAGGGTTTGTTGAAGTGGGATCTTTCAGCCTTGCAATCAATTCTTCAAGATACATTTTTGTTATTTTCTATTTCCCCTAGTATATTTTCTTGTGGGATGTATAGAAATTTATGGAGGTGTTTGTTGTGCTCGTTGTTCAAGACCATCTTGATTAGAAGGTGATAGAGGATTTTCAACTCTTGGGGGTGAAATATCATTCCCTGGAAATTAAAACAAAATTTAACTAAAAAACCTAATTTAATCTACATTATAAGTAAAATTTCATACTAACCTCTTCGACCTCCTTGATGTCTAGGCGACATCCCAATGAATATTTGACAACCTCAAGCTAAAAAAATGACAATGTATTTGGAAAGAACAGATAGGAGAGGAGAAAAAGCATAGGCTGCGAGGAGGAGGAGCAACTTTTACTAGTAAAAATAACATTTTGATTTTGAAACATCTTTTACATTTGATGCATGCCAAATTGTTTGAATTGACTGAGCATTAGGCTGAGTCAAACCAAGCCATTTGACATGCACCAAATGACCATTTTGGATAAAAAACCAAACATGGCATCCTAATTTTGTCACATCTTTGTGCAATTGTTTAGACCTATAAGACACCTCCAAATAGCACGTTGAAATAGGTGTACAAAAGGAGTTCCATGGTTCGAGGAAATTTAATGGTAGAATCTTCCTAGAAAAGCATATGTAGTTTAAAATCGACCATTTTAGAAGAGTAAAAATTCCTTTTCTTTTGGATTTATGTTATGGTTTAAGATCTTAATGAAATGGATGTATGAAATTAAACGAGAGGGTTTTTGAAGAAATGGGAAGTATGGATTGATGGACATGCAAAATCCTATTTTGGATACAATCCCTTGATCAAACATACTTTGAGTTGTGGAAATGATTACCTAGATTAAATGATTGGTTTTAGTATTCTAACAATGTAAGGAGACATAGAGAAATCAAATATATAGATTTACTCATTTCATTTTCAGAATGGGCAATGGTCTGATCAAATAAATAAAGGTTTCACATTAGAAAATGGATTAATTGAATACACTATCCTTATTTATTCAATTCATTCTAGAAAAAAGGACTAACTTAATTAAAATATTAAAATTATTAGTTAAATAAAGTAGATAAACTAGGGTACTTAATTTTTAATTTAATTAAAGGGGTAAATGCTTTGACCCAGAGCTATGAACCGATGAGGCCACAAATGGGGGACCTCGTCCCCATTGGGATTTGAACCTTGATGGCAACACCAACACAATAACTTGACCATAACAACATGCCACTTTTGGCAAATTAGGGTAATTAATTAGTATAATTTATTTAATTAATTTAGAGGTAATGACGCAAAGTGAATTGTAGAATTATTGAGAGACAATTTTAAATGTTTACACATACGATTATAAAAATGGAATGATGTATATTAATGGATGTAGATTTGGCTAATACATCCTAGGTTGAAGCAATTCATTTCATTGTGTACTTATTTAATTAGGCACCCACAAAAGTACTTACAAATTGACTATTGGAGAAACACGGACTAGAAAGAAGTCCTCCATTGCACATCTCAAAGTGTTTAAGTGTACAATCTTCTTACACATCCCCAAGGTGCAAAGGATAACATTGGATGACAAGCTCTTGAAATGTATTTTCTAGTATAGCTCAGATTCAAAGGTGTATCAACTTATAGATACATTGACAAGGAATGTGTACATTAGTAAGGTTGGTATCTTTTATGAGGAAAAATAATATAGCAGCTCTTCCTTACCATCACTTATCGATTCTCAAACACTAAATATTGTAGAACCTATAAATAATAAACTTAAAAAAGAAGTAGAAGAAGAAGCTTAGTTTCTATTTTATGAATTAATTTCCTCCTCTAACTCTAGCTTAATACTCATCTCATACAATGTAAAAAAGATTCCTTAATTTTATAAATTACATAATAAATTATGCAAAAGTATATGTAGTTACAAACAAGCTTAACACAAGGTCAAAGACTAATATAAATTCTTATGAGAAAACTAATTTAGATCTAATGTGCACTCATTTAGATTATCAAACCTAAAGTAGTAAATCAAGTTCTCAAGTCACCAATAGTAGGATCCAAAAGGACAAGTACTATGATTTTGATTATACATGTCAATAATTTGGTCATCACAAGGAGCTCTATGTAGCTCATTGCAAAAACAACTAATGATCTTAAATAATTTTCCAAGATGACAAATCTCACTCTTAAAATATTATCTTGGGCTTGAAGTGCGACGATGAAAAAATTAAAACTACTCACTCCTACCCACTCTTACCCACTATTTTGGCTTCGTGGGAAGCAAAACGTATACCTATATTACCCACTTTTTTACATAGGCAAAAATATGGTGTCACAGGTAGAGTTTTCTATAAGGTATTATGTTCATTTTTATAAACAAAGATGTCTATGAGACATGTCCTACATTTTTATTCGACGAGAAGTAGTCTTTTGAATCTTGTTCAAAATCTTATTTTTAATGAGCGTATCAAATATGTGGAGATTCAATGTCACTATTAACACGTCCAATAGGAAAAAAATCCAGCTCAAATATTGTTCCTTAAGAGCAATGTGTTAACATATTTATCAAATCTCTTACAACAATGAAGTTTGAAGCTTCTGAAGATTTCTTAACTTGTCCTTTTGTAAATATGATGTAATAAGGGGGGATTGTAAATTTTTTTAAAAAGTATTATAGTTTATTATATCATTACATTGAATATTACAAATAATAACCAAACTTTATTATTATTGACAAAAATCACTTATTAATGATTAACTATCTTTTCTAAAACTTATTCCATATTATTTATAATACATTTTATACAATAATATAAATTGTTCATTATCTTATTCAATTTCAAATGATAAAGAAAATTTATAATTTGTATGTCGTAGGCGTTCATATTTGAAATGAACAACCTGCAATTTGTTATCAACGATGGTCAATCGTTAAAAATAGATGCAAGATGATGAGAATGATCTCATCCATTCATACTTTTGTTGGTGTTTGTTTGCCTCTTTTGCCATCATCAAGTTTTATCAATTCACTTATTTTAGCTTGTCTGTTTTCAAGTGGATTTGTTGTTGGATGCACTCTACAATCAACCCCTTTGTTTGCCTCCATGGTTTCTAAGTAGGTAGAATATTGACTGAGCAAGGAGAGTGCTCATCACATCTTCCCAAGTATGATTCTGGCATACAACCCCACAATCAGAGAATTCATCAACATGTTATCACATTACCCCAAAAGAGCCCACATTCTGAGATGGACTACCTGTTTTACAAAATCAACAGATCAAAGTTCATAAAAAGCAATGAAAATGATTTAATTGATCTTGTCCATTAAATGCTTTTCACCATTTGCCATTTGTCAACCTGTTTTGCCTGCCAATTTCTCCTTTCACCAACCACTTTCTGCTATTTTTAACCTATCCACCAATTTTAACACAACTATTTCTATAGTACCTAGAACGAAATTATCCCCAATACTCTCCACACACCTTCCATTTTCCCTATCAACAATTTTATTATTAAAATATGTTTTACAAACTATCGCACGGTGCCCATTAAGTCCACATTCGATATATATTTAATAAATAGTTGTACATTTTGTATTTTAAGATTTTAATTTTTTATATTTTGTTATATATATATATATATATATATATATATATATATATATATATATATATATATATATATATATATATATATATATATATATATATATATATATATATATATATATAATTTGTTGATCATCAAAGGTCGAAGCTGAGAGTTTGTATTAATTATTAAACAGTTTAAAAGTATTACATAGTTTTCAACCCCACTAAATAGAACAATCTAAAACAAATCTGCTAATAGAGAAGCCAAAAAGATAAGACCTATGTGCCTACTAGTGGTCAAAGTGAAAGTTTTAAAACTTATGAGGCCCTAGCAAAGAAAACATCAACTTCAGGCTGTCGTGTATAATTCAAGAATCGACATGTTGCAATGGTTGTTTAACAAAACATCAAACCAACGAAACAAAAAACACATCCAAGCAAGAAACCAAGGGACATGAAGAAACCCATATCTTTTTCCTTCTCGTCACTGGTGTTCTTCCACTGTTTGCTACACTACAAGTCAAGGCTAGTGTTCTTGATTTGACGAAGGCCCTTCTACATCCGGTGCTGCTGAAGCCGCTCTTCTTGCATACTGATCTTTATCATGATCCTCGTCCTCAGATGAGTCATCACTACCGGATCCATCCATCTTCTCATCATATTTTTATTTGATGATCCAATCTTCATTTTTGTCTAGGTCATCTCCTACTGGGTCCTCCAAACCGCCTTGCATTCCTTAGAATCTTTTGAGGAATTCCATGCTTCTAATCATCAAGCTTCTCTTGAGGCCCTGGTGTTCCCATTCCCATCCCATCAAAATGAAAAAAACATCTGAGGGGTCCTCCGTATATGTTTCTTCTCTGTCTATTGTCGAGCCCCGAGAATATTCCACGTGCTTTCATCACTATAGCATAATCAAATGGAAATGAGATAATCAAGTCATTATCAATGTTGATTATTGCCTCGTGAAAACCCACCAAATATTTCTTTTCAAAAAGTCTCTTGCAATTCTGGAAGATACATATCCTCAAAATGATTTCCGGAATATGTGTCGACTTATTTGGCTCACCCAGAAGATGACTGAGAAGATGTAGTTTTGGCGTTTGGATGCCAAAATTGGAATATGCATTGAACTGTAGAGAATTTTTTGCAGAAACTTCAAACATCAAAGAAATCCATTTCATTCGATGTTCTTACTCTTACTCCTCGATTTCCATAGCAATGAAACAATAGGGGCAATAGCTTCTTGATGTCAGATCAAAAGCACCATAAAAGTGCTGCTAATGATTATATGTATAACTTAAGATGTGGCTGTCTGTAAAAATTGTATCTCTGTAGTTTGTGTCTGTAGACGCTTTGTGAAATCCTCTGTAACTTGTTCTTTTCCAGAGCCCGTTCTTGCAAGCAGTATACCACCATGTATTGTACACATAGCTATGTACAACTTTATTTTCTAAAGGCCTGCAATTTTGTCAAAGGCTTGCAGTTTAGGGTGGGTCAAAGAGCAGAAACCCTTCATAAAAAAAATACAGACTCAGATGATAAGAAATGGCATATGCTGGTGAAATAAAAACTACGCCCAGTCAAGAAAAATGAAACCGCAGTGCGAACGGTGGAGTTGCAGAATGTAGCCGCAGTGTGAATGGTGAAGATGAAACTGCGAACGGTGAAAATGCAAATAATCAAAATGCCCTAGCGGACTTCAAAAACAATTATCATTTGCATGCGGACCCGATGACATTTGAAAATTGGCATTTGAAAAGTGGAATTAGAGCCTCAAATTCTAATTCCACCTTTTCAAGTGGAAGATGAAATGCCCATTTTGTGGGCAAAATTGGAATTTCAAAATTCCAATTCCTGCTTGTTTGGATGGACACAAACATGGAATATGGAAATCCGAAAATCTAATTCCAGAATTAGAGCCCATATTCCATGCACTAAATGGGCCCTAATGATATGTGATTGACATCTCTTCAAAAAATCAAGCTACCCTTCCTTTTTCTTCTACTATTTTGGCTTATGATTTCAAACTTGGAGAGCTTCGAAGAGGACTGCTAGAGTTTATCAATGCCTCTCTATATAAATCTTACCATGGCCATTGGCGGAGGTAGGTGGCCTCAACTCCTGTCATATATGGAATTCTCGCTTCCTTCAAAATATTGTCTAGTCAACTTTTTTGAAATGCCCTTTCAAAATAATGTAGCTTGGGACTACTATAAGTAAACTTTGCCTTATGTTAATTGGTGCTTCCGTGTCATGCCACCTTGGCTTTTTCCACCTCATTCCAATTTGAACTTGAGTGATGTGGCATCCATTGTAGACGGTGACTACTAAGAGCTTGTTGACTGTTCCCACCAAAATTTATTTTGAATCTCTACAAAAGTCCGTTGGAAACATGATGCATCTCCAATTTGGAGATAATTTTGTATCTAAATGGGCTTGTCTTTAAACTTTGTTGGAGTAGCCCGTGGTTTTGGTTTGACCCACTAATGTGTAGGACATGCCCTTATTAGCCAACAACCACTTTTTATAGAGTAATTTGTTTGAATGTTGTTCCCTCAACACCCATCTTTGCCAGTTCATTTGCCTTAGAACTGCCTTCTTTGTATATGTGGTTGACCCTTTCGTGTTCAAATTGATTCATCATATTTAATGCAGAATTGAGTAAGGATTGTACTTTCCAGCTCAAAATTATCTTTTATCTTATTGCATTTATAACAATAGCCAAATCTCCTTCAATTTCTATCCTGGCCAAGTCCATTTCTAAGAAAAGGGATTGCCCTGTAAGAAGAGCCTTGAATTCTGCCACATTGTTTGTATCATTCTCCAAGGTTTTTAAATATCTAGCTATGGTCTTTCGCTGGCATGAGTGTATCACACAAGCATCTCTTGAAGAGATTAGATTCCCTTTGGAAGCTCCATCGAAGTTTAGTTTAAACCATCTACTTGTTGGAGGAGTCCATTTACAATTTTCTCTATTTTGTTTGCTAATTTGTCCACCTCTACCAATAGTTTGAGGAGTTTTAAGGCCAAACCAGTTGTTGAACATGGTGTCATCTTAGCTTGTGTAAAATTTTGGTGTGTTACTCTAGGTATGTATTTTGGAATTTAATGTTTCCATTGTCTTCTTCAATTTTGTTCGATAACATTACTTTCTCCAAGGATTTCCCTTGGAATATTCTCCTATTTCTCTCCTTCCATAATTCCTAGACCAAAATTGAAGGAGAGATGATCTAAAGATTACCACATAGGCTATCCTTGAAATTAATGGGCTAGCTTTTGAATAGTGATAGAATGTCATTGGATAATGCTGAAATCCATCCGAGTTTGGTGTAGAGCCACTACCAACATTCAAGGGAGAAGGGGAAAGTGAGTAGCATGTGGTTGACAGTCTCCTCGTTGTTGTCAAAAAATGAGAAAATTGAAGGTCCTCGATATCCAAATTATTTAAACTTTTCCTTATGTTAATTAGTGCTTCCATGTCATGCCACCTTGGCTTTTTCCACCTCATTCCAATTTGGACTTGGGTGATGTGGCATTCATTGTAGACGGTGATTACTAAGAGCTTGTTGACACTTCCCGCCAACATTTATTTTGAATCTCTACAAAAGTCCGTTGGAAACATGATGCATCTCCACTTTGGAGATAATTGTGTATCCAAATGAGCTTGTCTTTAAACTTTGTTGGAGTAGCCCGCGGTTTTAGTTTGACACTCACTAATGTGTAGGACAAGCCCTTATTAGCCTACAACCACTTTTTATAGGGTAATTTGTTTGAATGTTGTTCCCTCAACACCCATCTTTGCCAGTTCATTTGCCTTAGAATTGCCTTCTTTGTATATGTGGTTGACCCAAGTTCCTATTCAAATTGGTCAATCATATTTAATGTAGAATTGAGTAAGGATTATACTTTCCAGCTCGAAATTGTCTTTTATCTTATTGCATTTATAACAATAGCCAAATCTCCTTCAATTTCTATCTTGGCCAAGTCCATTTCTAAGAAAAGGGATTGCCCTGTAAGAAGAGCCTTGAATTCTACCACATTGTTTGTATCATTCTCCAAGGGTTTTAAATATATAGCTATGGTCTTTCGCTGGCATGAGTGTATCACACAACCATCTCTTGAAGGGACTACATTCCCTCTAGAAGCTCCATCGAAGTTTAGTTTAAACCATCCACTTGTTGGTGGAGTCCATTTACAATTTTCTCTATTTTGTTTGCTAATTTGTCCACCTCGACCAATAGTTTGAGGATTTTTAAGGCCAAACTAGTTGTTGAACATGGTGTCATCTTAGCTTGTGTAAAATTTTGGTGTGTTACTCTAGGCATGTATTTTGGAGTTTAATGTTTCCACTGTCTTCTTCAATTTTGTTCGATAGCATTACTTTCTCCAAGGACTTCCCTCAGAATATTCTCCTATTTCTCTCCTTCCATAATTCCTAAACCAAAATTGAAGGAGAGATGATCCAAAGATTGCCTAATAGGCTCTCCTTGAAAATAATGGGCTAGCTTTTGAATAGTGATAGAATGTCATTATATAATGTTGAAATCCATCCGAGTTTGGTGCAAGCCACTACCAACATTCAAGGGAGAAGGGGAAAGTGAGTAGCATGTGGTTGATAGTCTCCTCATTGTTGTAGAAAAATGAGAAAATTGAAGGTCCCCGATATCCAAATTATTTAAACCAATCTACTATCAAGATTCTCCCTTGTAATGTTTCCCATGTGAAGATGCCATCCTTTGGCATGCAAACTTTCTTCTAGCATAATTAAATGGGTAAGTGGGTTTTGGACCGGTCTTGTTGGCATGATATAATTTTGTATCCATTCTTCACATTATACCCACCTGATTTAGATCCATTCCAAATGATCTCATCCTTGCCCTGTTTGAACAAAATGAATTTTTCCTTCAACACTTGTTTGAGATTATGAATGCCCCCCATGTGGTATGTCTAGGTCCTCAAATTGTTTCCATTTCCAATTACCATCTAGATTGTTCTATGAAACTATGATGCAATCGCTTACATGAACTCCCCATTTGTCAAAATAAATGTGACTAATTATGTTTAAATCCATTATTTTTATAATGATAGAGTATCCTCCCAATAGTCATTCCAAAATAGAGCTCTCTTCTTGTCCCTAATGTTCCATGAAATGTGATAGAATGTAGTATAAAACTGTAGTTCAATTTAACTTTGAGATTTGGCTTTGTTTGGTAGTTCAGTTTACTCCTATCGATTGCCAATCCGAGGTCATAGACTAATGAAAGATATTGTGGCAGTTTGTCGAAGGGATGAAGATAATAGGTTAAGTGGGGATGAAATGCAGATTATGGAAAAGGTAAATCTAAATTATTGAAGGATATTTATTCAACCTAATGTTGTTTTTAAGTCTATTGTAACCATAAACCAATTTAACCCCTAAGAAACTAACAATACAATCTCACCAAAGCTTAGAAATGAAATTACAAATCAAATCTCTAAGATTATAACCATGAATCTTATTTGCAAATGAAACCACAAGTCTATTTATTGAAATCACACATCTATTAATTGAAATTGTAGTTGAACTCACACACTCAATCTTGTAGATAAAATTATTCTTAATAAGTAAAATAACACATCATCACTTTTTCGAAACTTCTGGCCCTATCCTGGGACATTCTCTTAATTCTCAGAACTTGGGTGTCTCAGTTCTTGATTCGATTTCTTGGCAGGATTTAGCTAAGAAAGCGGAAGACGGGTGTACTTCTGTGAAAGGAAAAGAAATCTAAACATATGCCCTCTTTTGATATGTCCCTTCGTTCCTAGATGAGAAAGAAATAATTTTTCTTGGGCTTTTCTTTGCGGGTAGTTGGACCTTAGTTGGAAGTATTTATCTTTTCTGTTCGCTGGAAGTCTTAGGGCTACTGGTCTTAATTGTTCTATTTTTTATGCAACGACTTTTCTTGTTGGGGTTTTAGATTCTTTTTTTTGGTTCTTTTTTTTTTCGAGGTTGTGGGAGCCTATTGTAAAACCCTCGATGTGGTCTTGATCTGTCCCATGTTTGAATGCTTTTTTGAATATCCTTTTTGACCAATTTGTATAGGGTTTCGGGGCCCCTTCAAAACTTGTTTTTCCCTTAATCAAAACACATCATCACTTTCAAATGTATACAAGATTCTATCTAATAAAATCACACTTAAAACATCCACAATCTAATCACACTTATCTGGACTCTTTAATCCTTCTATGCTTAAATGGCACCCTTAATTTCCCTGAAAGATATTATTGAATAATGACAAAGGAAAAGGACTTCGGCTCTATGGAATACAGTAAGAAGGATGAAAGGTGATAGGAAGATGGTCTACAACATGAGGCTAATGGTGTTGTGAAAGAGAATGAGGAGTTGCGACATAAGGTTTATAGACCTGCACAAAGCATATAAATTTTATAACAGGGAGTCTAAATCTATAATAGGGGATGATGAACTATGATAGGTTGTGAATGGGTATGATAATGAATTTGAAAAAAATGAAGAAGAGTGAGATCTAAAGTCTAGGTACACATCAATTGAAATACTAGAGGATTGTTTAAGCCATAAAATAAATCATAAAGAACTTTTTTTTCTGATTGGATGGAAACCATTTAATTCTCAGAAACAATTACATTCACACCAATCATGAATCATTTATAAACATACATTCTACAAAAGAGAAATCATACAAAAAATTCAAAGAAAATAAAAATGATCTCACATGGGTTCCAAGAGGGGGCCTTTCCTCTGGTTCTCAAGGTGAGAGAGAACTTAAACAATCAGACCACTTCAACTACGCATAATCATTCACATTCGTAGGAATAATAATAAGAGATCTATCTTAGTACTACATATATTATCTATTATCTTTCCAAGTCTTATACATATATATGTGCTTAAGAGTTTAATAGTAATAACCAAAATAAGATAGCGATTTTTTATGACCGTTCAACCTATAAGTTTACAAAAAGAGGCATTCATTCAGTCGCGACCTTAAACCATCAAGTCTAAACATCTAACTTAAAATAGGATAACACAACAACATTTTTTTTTTAAACAACTAATATAGCTATGGAACAAATCCCACATCCACTTGATCATTCTTCTCCACAAACTTAGTTCCTATAGCAGAAGCCAATCCAAATTATTGTCATTTCCTGCACTTAATGTAATATTTTAGAAATTATCCTCTACCTTACAACTTTATCAAATGTACTTAATTCTTCAATAATTAATGGCATAAAAGGGATTCTAGGAAAGGCTAAGGGATGATAAAGCATATGAAGAAACGCAAAAAGGAATCACAATTTCACACGCATCATAGAGTATGGTATCACTGGACTTGGCAATGAAGTTCCAGATGCACGATACCGTAGGAAAGTCAGAAACTCTCAAAGCCTCATCACAATTAAGGTTTGATAAGTATTTTTTATTGACACCTAAAATTACTTTTAGGTGAACGACCTATGGGAATCTTCAGTGAATGTGGGAGCTAATGCTTAATCACTAAGAAACCTTCAAGATTTTAGAAGTAGGCTCTTCAATTTCATGTTTGAGGGAAAAGGGTAAGAAAGCTAATCCGACTAAGGCGATATGCCAAAAGATTTTGGAACACTTTAAATAAAACTAATAGACAAGCTATTTCGAAAGATGGAATATCAAGGCAAAATCCTGGATTCAAAATGTGAGTGGAACAAACAGAAATCTAAGAAGAAACTGAACATAAGACATAAAGTAAAGCATATACTAAAAATCATAGAACAAAGAAGAAAATTGCATAATCCATTCAATAATAATCATATATGCATATACTGAAGTCAATAACAACACAAAAAACATTCATGAAACAAATAAAACATAACAGAGATCAAAGGGCCAAAGCATGATTGATGTATTGATAATTTCAAAGCTTATTATAGTCTGAAGGCTTGAAAAATTATTCTTCTATTCAAAGTAGAAAGTCCCCTACATTTTACAAAATCTAGTCATATATAGCTAGAGAACAACCTGATGCCTTTTACAAAAAGTAGTTCAGAAACTGCACTAGGTGTCTCTATCCACAGGGATGAGAAGAGAAAATCTTCAATTACAGGCTCTAAGAATTGACAACTACCTCATGATCTGTTAACAAAATCGGGTCGTCATCATTATGTTGAATAACTACCCTCTTTGATAATCATCACAACAATTTCATCAAATGCCATGCACACAACTGAAAACAAACTGACCTCATGGTCTCAAGACACATGGAGACATTTAGTTGCAAATAAAAGAACATGTGACAAACTGGCATTGAAGCTCCCTTGAACCAAAATCTTTACTTTCCAAAACTCATGCAAGACCAACACGTGTATCACCTTTAGAAAATTTTTGGCCCATTATGGAAAAGTGTCTCGAATGCAAAAGAAGTGACACAAGACACACTTGGGATGAAGTTGGCTCTTCATAAAAAGAAACCTCTTCAAAAGTTCACGAGACATCCACATGTAAGACTTAGGATAAGCCTAGGCTCAACATCGAAAAAGGTATGCTATGAGCGCTCGAAGGACACGTGGCACTTAGGTGTTGCCTTCAACAAAAAAAAAGAAGAAAGCCACTTAGTGGAAGAATGAAACTCAGGCAAAAACTATTAGTAGACTTGGGTGAAAAAATGGTTCACAGTCTGGTGATTCCTAGGGGAATTCTGCCTACGGGATTTAGAACCCTTATCTTTGATCTAAAAAAAGGTAGTCTATGAACCAAAGTTGAGGAGACCATCCATGGCCTTTTGCAATGGCTTCCATTCTTCTTCCATGGGAAAGGACCAAACTTTCAAGCACTAATATTCTTGTTCCAAAATGATTAGCTCCTGGAAAGATATGCGACCAAGGTCACCAAAATCAAACTCGAGAAGGGTGTATAGCCAAACTGCTGAATAGAAAATCCTCCCAAAAAGGCGTGTCTGAGGGGTTGCGCAAAGCATTTGTAGGTTGAACTCATTTAACTATTGATCAATTCTTGCAACTACCTCCTCTGACTACAACATAGAGTCGTCTATATGGAAAGGGGATGGAAAGCCATGTTTCTCCAATTCCTTAAAGCACCCCTTTGCCTTCATCATGATAGACTCCAAGTTTTTCAAAGAGGTCTGAGTCTCAAGAGTCACCTTATGGCTATTTATTATTGCACTGATCAACAACATGTAATCCTTTTGGTCTGAAAAACTTGCATTCGTTGCCTCTTGGTTTGATGTTGTGTATATCTAGCTCACAAACATTTGAGCACTCTAAAACTTGGGCATTACAAAATTAGAGAAATGGTCAAGGATGGGCTTAACCTTGGCGGACAAAGAATGAGCCTCACTCATAAATCTAAACGTAGGCTGGAAATAATAAATGAATTGCTTTATTTTTTCCCATTTCACAGAAATAATACCTTCAAAAATGGGAAAAAGATCCATGGGAGCTAGGGGAGGTGTCTGGGAGCCCTGATCTAGCAACTTGTTTTTTCCTTCCTTCACAGCTACCTTCTCTATCAAAATTTTATCATTTTTCTCCGTGTTGCTTACTTATAAATATAATTCTACCATCTCCACACTTTGTTCTTATAACTGCTCATTACTTTGAGAAAAACTTTCCTTTTCCTTTTTCAAGGCCTCTTCCATCTTATGTTTGGATTCCTCCACCTCTGACAACTTGCTATTTAATTCCTTAAGCTCACTTTCCGTTGAGCTCTACTCTTGGGAAAGTAGTGTTTGTGAGACACTAATCTCTTTTTCAATCCACTCCTTCTCAATAGTCAACATCTTTATTTCACCCTAGAGTCACGTTATACTTTGGAGAATAGCTTGTAATTTGGCTAGCTCTAACTCTTTCTCAGTAAGCTTCTTCAAAGATTCATCCTTTTTCTGCTGCAACTTTTTCGTTGCATCCTTGGCCTACTCTTGCAAAGCATCTTTCTCTTCTTTCTCTTTCTACAATGACATCTAGAGTTGTGTAATCTCTATCTCCAAAGACTTCTCTCTAACTGTGAGGTAATCATTTGTGGCCTTGACTCTATCTAGCTCTGCAGTGATTTTGTCTAGCTTACTGGCCCTTTTCATATAATCAGAGGAAATAATCCTCTGAGCCTCCTCTGTGAGCACCAACATATCCTCAGGCTATAGGGTGTAATACCCCAAAATTGGCACCTTATAATTTCAATCAATTTTGGTGCCCTTTTTTCGATTTTACATCATTAAAGTCCTATTTTACTAGGCAATTCTCTCTCTCCTACCTGACTTTATTTCACTTGGTGTCAATTGCAAGAACCCTAAATTGCATTAATATTACACTATAATTAATTCCTAAGTATTCAACTTTATTAGCAAAATAATCCCTATGATAAATTAATTTAATTCTAAAGTTCTAAGTGCTTTGAATTAAATTAAACCCACCCCCTTTAGCTAATACACATAAAATGAATTAATATTATTTGGTTATTTGAATGGATTATCTTATTTGGATTTAATAATTCAATTTTTTCAAAGGGTCACCCATATGTGGCAATAATTCATTCTTTTAATTAAGTAATTCCTCAATATTTGTCTCAATTGGGAATGAAGAGTCAACCGTTTCATTTCAAGAAACTCTTCATCCTCTCTCCCGAATTTTCTATGTTATGAACCTTCTTCCTCATTCGAGAGAAGAGGGAAATTGTGAGTGTACACACTAAAATGGTGCACTTCTATGAACCATTACATGCAAGGTTGCTCAAGAATGAGGCCTCACAAAGCGGCTCATAGCTCTCTATGCATGGAGTTGCAAGGGGCTATGATAGATTTTCTCTCAGCTAGAGCTACAAGCTTGTGACCTTGCTAGTCAACCACACAATGAGAGATTCAAGTGAGGATAAGGGAAAGAGTGCCAATATCCTCAAGAATCACTATGAAAATGCAATGCAAATCTAAATGAGAATGCAATCTAAGCTATGAAAGGAAAGTATAATGCAACTAATCTATGAAAGAAAATAACAAGTGTTACAATGCCTCCTATTTAGACTATGTGAGTTAAATCTATTGCATAAAAGGAAACTAAGCTAATATGCCATGATCATGCAAACTAAGCAAAGGAAATATGCAACTAAATGATGTAATGAAATGAAGCAAGTCTTCAATATCTTCAAAAACTCCAAATGCACCTAAAACCTGCAGCATAACATTAGCATAAAAACATGGTATGCAAATGGAGGAGAGAGCTCTCCTTTTATAAGAAATGAGGTGAAATGGACCATTGAGATTAAGAGGCAAAAGTCTTAATCAGCGGTGGAGGTTGAAAGAGGAGCAATCCATGTGCACAAGTATCCTCCAATGAGAAAATAGGAGTTGACTTTATGTCCATATGAGAAAAAAAGTGTTTTCTTCTTTTTATAAAATAGGAATAGTGCTTTATTTGTGCAACTTAGGATAAGAGGAAAAGTGGGGCTTTTTATTTAATCAAAAGGGGAGGAAATATTCATTTTAATCAAATAAAGACTTAGGATAAATGGTTAGCCCAAGGATAAAAATCCAATATATGATCGAAATTAAGACTTGATCAAGAGATTGATATTGTTGAAAATATTGATTATTGATAAAATTGATTCAGGATTGATAAATTGAATAAATGGGGCCCAAAGTCTAGGCAACCATTTTTGGGTGCATACATTTGCCCCTCTTTGACTAATGTGTGATCAATTTGGGAACACATGCAGTCAAAGAAGAATTGAAATATGAGATCAATCTGGGATCACAAAATAACTCAAATATGAGGTCGATTCGGGATCATATCCGGACAAAGCATAAACAAAGGTCTTTGAACATGAGGTCGATTCGGGATCACATTCAAAGTAAGAGATAAGAATCTCAAATTTGAGCAAAAGCTCACAAAAGATATCTGAATCAAGAAAATCGAGGAAATCAAGGATGAGAATCCCATAAATATTGCCCCCTCAGAGTCGAAATCGAAATCAGATAGAGGAGAGACAGGAAATTGATAAAATTTGATCAAATCAAAATGAAATCATAATCGAAGATAAATGATAACAGGATAACCATCGAGCAGTGAAAACATGCCCCAGTGAGGAAGTAGAAGAATAGAAATAGAAGACTAGAAATAGAGCGAATGAAAGACTAGAAAATTTGAGAGACATGGAAGGAAGAAAGTCCATCAAAGATCGAATAATTATGCCTCAAAAGGTCAATCAACTACGCTGAACAAGGGAAAAGCTTGGAAACGCGACTCAGATTTTGATTTCGAGTCTGAAAATAGATAGAAAATGATGTGATATGAAAGATTAGAAATGAAAGATATGATCAAGAAGAATCAAAAAATGAGCACAATTGACCAACTAGTCTATAGATGATAAAAAGAAGAGCTCTCTCCAGATGCAAGATGCAAAAACTAAACTATGATGAACTTAAGAATGCAAGCTACTATGAAAGTAGTTGACTTGCAAGGTCACAACGCCTATAGACATCTAATTATCATCATCAAGCATTATTGGTAGCGTCGTAAAATCATACAATGCACACTAGCATAACTATGTGGATATGAATATGATCTTTATCAGATAGAAATGTGGAAATCTCACCTAGGCATCAAAGACATGTAGGTCCCAATGACTAATGTAATGATAGATTTGCTCTCAGCTAGAGCTACAAGCTTGTGACCTTGCTAGTCAACCACACAATGAGAGATTCAAGTGAGGATAAGGGCAAGAGTGCCAATATCCTCAAGAATCACTATGAAAATGCAATGCAAATCTAAATGAGAATGCAATCTAAGCTATGAAAGGAAAGTACAATGCAACTAATCTATGAAAGGAAATAACAAGTGTTACAATGCCTCCTATTTAGACTATGTGAGTTAAGTCTATTGCATAAAAGGAAACTAAGCTAATATGCCATGATCATGCAAACTAAGCAAAGGAAATATGCAACTAAATGATGTAATGAAATGAAGCAAGTCTTCAATATCTTCAAAAACTCCAAATGCACCTAAAACCTGTAGCATAACATTAGCATAAAAACATGGTATGCAAATGGAGGAGAGAGCTCTCCTTTTATAAGAAATGAGGTGAAATGGACCATTGAGATTAAGAGGCAAAAGTCTTAATCAGTGGTGGAGCTTGAAAGAGGAGCAATCCATGTGCACAAGTATCCTCCAATGAGAAAATAGGAGTTGACTTTATGTCCATATGAGACAAAAAGTGTTTTCTTTTTTTTATAAAATAGGAATAGTGCTTTATTTGTGCAACTTAGGATAAGAGGAAAAGTGGGGCTTTTTATTTAATCAAAAGGGGAGGAAATATTCCTTTTAATCAAATAAAGACTTAGGATAAATGGTTAGCCCAAGGATAAAAATCCAATATATGATCGAAATTAAGACTTGATCAAGAGATTGATATTGTTGAAATTATTGATTATTGATAAAATTGATTCAGGATTGATAAATTGAATAAATGGGGCCCAAAGTCTAGGTGACCATTTTTGGGTGCATACATTTGCCCCTCTTTGACTAATGTGTGATCGATTTGGGAACACATGCAGTCAAAGAAGAATTGAAATGTGAGATCGATCTGGGATCACAAAACAACTCAAATATGAGGTCGATTCAGGATCATATCCGGACAAAGCATAAACAAAGGTCTTTGAACATGAGGTCGATTCGGGATCACATTCAAAGTAAGAGATAAGAATCTCAAATTTGAGCAAAAGCTCACAAAAGATATCTGAATCAAGAAAATCGAGGAAATCAGGGATGAGAATCCCATAAATATTGCCCCCTCAGAGTCAAAATTGAAATTAGATAGAGGAGAGATAGAAAATCGATAAAATTTGATCAAATCAAAATGAAATCATAATCGAAGATAAATGATAACAGGATAACCATCGAGCAGTGAAAACATGCCCCAGTGAGGAAGTAGAAGAATAGAAATAGAAGACTAGAAATAGAGTGAATGAAAGACTAGAAAATTTGAGAGACATGGAAGGAAAGTCTAGGCGACCATTTTTGGGTGCATACAGTGAGAGTATCAAAACTATAGTCAAATTTAGTCTCAACTATTCCATATTTTCAAGCTTTTTATTGCACATTAGTTTAATTCTCATTTAGTGTAATTACATTCTCATATTAGTATAATTTTCTTATTGTTATTAGCTTAATTCTCATATCTCTTTCAAGTTCTTAGATTAAAATCTGCATTTCATTCTTAGATTAATTGTATATTCATCTTAGAGTAATTGCAATTTGTTTATGTTTCAAGCTTTCGAAAATCCTTCATATTAGCTTGGTCTTTTGGTTGTTGGCTCTCATTCTGAGATAAATTCAAACACCCCAACTAATTAGGAGGCAACAAGTCAAATCGATAGAATCTTGCGAATTAAGTAATTCATACTCATCTTCATGATTCGATGATCGAGCAATGACTATGTTGTGTATATGGTTGGATTAGAGGTCCATATTCAAGCATAAACACAGGGAACCAAGGTTAATACCCATGTTGTGGATTGCATAGTCATTAGAGGTCATTTCTCCCATTGGATTTACCACATTGGGCTGGAGGGATGCAAACAATAGGTGTTGTTTCTCCTCATTGTAAAATGATTGCACCCTGGGCTTGAGAGAATTTAATGCATCTTTTGTCTTTCTCTTCTGATCTCACTGAGACTAGGCCAAATTTTTGGCATCAATTTGTTGTTGCACGTCCACATGAGAAAGGACATACTACCTGACAAATGGTACTCCAAATGGAAGTGCATAAGGAATTCACACTAAAGCTTGGGTCTGCAGTAGAAAGGAAATTATAGAAGGGGAAAATGGAGGGATGATTTGTGGTGTTGGAGGGAGATGATAGGATTTGAAACTACGCCTAATGGGATCAAAGAAAAAAAGGAGGGGATTGATCTTGAGTACACCAATGAAGTGGTGTTGAAGGTTAATTTTCTTGTCACCGCAGGTGTGGAAAATAGACTAGCCGGTGTAGGGACGAATGATGCAATGGGTGAAAATGATGCTATAATGGATGTGAAAATTGCTACCACACTTACTTGAGTGCTCTTTGAAGCAATGGTGAAAGGTGGCATAGCTAGCACAATTGAGGGCAGAGTGAAAGCAATGGTAGACACAATGGAAGAAATAAGAGATTGAGAGCTAAGAAGAGTGGAAGAGAAGCATACCTGAACCTTTGACGTGGCTAGCGTATATGTGGAAAGATAACCACTTCTCCTCTGACCAGTCATCATCATCCATCACGTGTTTCATGTTGACTAGAATTTTCTTTGATGGATCTACCTCTGCAACAGGCTTATAAAAATTGTACCATGGAAGACGCTCATCTTTGGGCACCTACACAATATTAATGTAGAAAGTAGGGTCCAATGACTTTGGAATCATGAAAGTATCCCAGTACTCATAGTCCATATGCTTGATGGTATTCTTCCTTTTATGTAGGCAGTCATCTGGGTGAAAGCTCCTCTTATGAATCAACAAAATGACAATTTGTAGCACCTTATTATTTAGCACTCCCTTGGCTTCATTTTTTCTCTCTAGTGTAATTGGTCCCAGGGTCTTCTTATTTTATATTATTGTCTAGTCATACTCCCTTGAGTCAATGCAAGATTCAATAGTCACCAACTTCCTTGCATTTCTAGGGCTAGAGTGTGGTTGGAAATGAAAACTGATAGGCAAAAGGGTTGCTCTATGAAGTCATGAATTCACAACATTGAAAAATTCTAAAAAGGATTGATTATCATTTCTCCACAATAGCTTTCCTCAAAGCATAAAAGAAAATGACAAAATGAAAATAATTAATTAATTTTCATAGAGAAAAGAAGAGAATGATTTAAAAGATAAAAACCAAAAGGAAAAGAACATCTATAAAGGTGGGGCCCAAGTTCTCCATCAACAAAAATTGCATAATCGGGTAGAGTTTTAAAATGTCTTCCCAATGGAGTATAGTTACTCTCACGAAGGCAAAAGATATTTCATTGGAAAAAAATATTTTATAGAAAAAGAAAATAATTTCCCTAATTAGAGATCAAAAGAATAAGATCCCAATTAATGATGAGAAGAGTTTGGAAAGAACAAAAAGTACAAACCAACATCTTCCTTGATTTAGTCAGTAGGCATGTTTGGACCATTCTATACATTTAATAAGGGATGCAAAGTTATTGAGGTTGAAGATTTCAAGAATATAGCTATTCCTATCTCACATTATAGGTAGTAATAGACTCCCTTGAAAAGTATGACAAAGGGTGGATACAATTAATTTATTTCCCAATGTGAAAATACTAATGATTTTCTTGTCGGTGTGTTCAATAGGATGACTTCATGCCTATATACTAAGAATAATTGCCAATATTAGTTCATAGTTGGATGACTTCCTGCCTATATATCCAGAAAGATAACTGCTTCTCCTCTGACCAGTCATCATCATCCATTACGTGTTGCATGTTGACTAGAATTTTCTTTGATGGATCTACCTCTGTAAGAGGCTTATAAAACTTGTGCCATGGAAGACACTCATCTTTGAGCACTTGCGCAATATTAATGTGGAAAGTAGGGTCCAATGACTTTGGAATCATGCAAGTATCCTAGTACTCATGGGCCACATGCCTGATGGTATTCTTCCTTTTATGTAGGCAACCGTCTGGATGAAATCTCCTCTTATCAATCAACAAAAGGACAATTTGTAGCACCTTATTATTTAACACTCCCTTGGCTTCCTTTTTTCTCTCTAGCATAAGTACTCCCAGGGTCTTCTTATTTTGTATTATTGTTTGGTCATACTCCCTTGAGCCAATGTAAGATTCAATAGTCACCAACTTCCTTACATTTCTAGGGCTAGAGTGCGGTTGGAAATGAAAACTAATAGGCAAAAGGGTTCCTCTGTGAAGTCGTGAACTCGCAACATTGAAAAATTGATAAGAGAAAAAGATGAGATGATGAAGAAGAGGATCAAGGTAAATTCAAAGTTTTTATAAATAAAATTCAATCAGTAGATGAACTAGTTGAGAATATAAAGGCAATGGGTGGGCTTGCTCACCCTAAAGTGAGTTGGTATGTATATATGACTATTGAGGATCAGGAGAAAATAGAAGAAGCCATTATTCAAATGATGATCAAGTTTAAGAAAGTACCCATTGAATTTTCTAAATATATTCCTAAAGAATTGTATGAGAAAGTGTCAGCTAGGTGGACATATGCCCTGCCTAAAGTGTCAACTAGGTAGACATAAAGTACACAGAGAAGAAAATGCAGGAACACTCATTAATTTTGGCCATGCCTACTCTATCGATTCCTGAGATAGAAGAACTAATGAACCAATACTCAAAACATTTTTTAATGAAGGGTAGAGCCCTTGATATATTGGTAGGAAACCTTGACGCAGTTGATGAAAACAACAAGCTTCTATGGACCACAATTTTGAAAGATAGGGTAGAAGCTGATCAACTTGCACTGGCTATCATTCTTGAGAAGAAGAACAAAAAAAAGGAAAAGGAGTTCACTCAGATGATGTAGACATAGCCACCAAGGAGCCAATCCACATATCCGATATTGAGATAACAGATTACACTCTTGCTATAGACTTTCACCCGACTAGATATAGTGAAGAACATAGACATGATGCTCCCAAACAACTAGTAACCCCTGGGATAGATGATGTTTTAATTGAGGACATCACAAAAAAATATCCTGATGATGTAAATGATGATGAGGATATCAACATTGCTACAGACACCACCAAGGAGAATGCACCTAGTGAGGCAACAACATGTGATATACCAGGTGACTTACCCATATTGGTTCAAGCAATTGAAATTGTTACACAAAAGGAACCCAAAGGCTCTACATCTGAGAAAAAAAAGGATACACCTAAGGGATAGGGTACAACAAAGCATAAAGCTTCAAATGAGCCTGATAATAAAGAGATAGAAACCAAATAACCAGAAGATAATACACCTGTAGATTCAACTATAATAGACACCACACAAGATGACCAAGGCCAAGCCATTGAGACACCAGTCACCAGGAAAGAAAAGGAAGAGAGTGTGCCTACGAGTCAAAAAAGCCAAATCTAGAGACCAAAGCTCTAGTACCTTATAAAAAATCTCCCACCCCCAAGAAAAAGAAAAAGAAGAAACATGGTAAGGGTCCTATCACACTTGATGAAGTTATTGGAATTCCTGAATGTGACCCTAGGACCTTAGACCCCAAATCCTTGAGAAGGTATGAAGAATTGTGCACATGAAGGAAGGCTACATAGGAGAAAATGAGAAAAGAAAGTAAGAGAAAACATGTCTTAGAGGAAGTTAGAGATCTCTTAATGCAAGTAGTCCCTGACATCAATGTTGATGAGGAAACTCCCATCATTGATCAACTTGCTACTCTAACCCCCTTGATGTAGATGTAGAGAAGAGAATGTAAGAATGAGTAGAAGCAAAAATCCAATTAAAATTAGCAAACAAAATAAGCCAGAAAATGGCAATCAATAAGGTCAAGCTCTCAGAGGTTGTTACTGAACTTGAAACCATCATTCAATAGATAATCCAAATTTTGTATAAGTTATGCACCATGGACCACTTCACTACCGAGCTTAGTGAAAAGATCAAGAAACTTGATGAAGAAATATAGGTCAGTGCAAATAATTCTTTAACCGAACCCAATGTAGTTCTTAAGAATTTTTTAAAGGTTCAAGAACTTCAGCGGTTAAGAATTGATTTGAGGAAGCAAGAAGATATAATCAAAGAAAAAATCACTGAGCTTTAGGCTGAGTTGCTTCCCCATCGTAAGATAATGGAGAGACATGTAAATAAGGAAAAGAATTTAGTTGCCACCCCAGAAATTTCAGTGCTAGAAAACATTTTTGACATGCATGCACAAGTCAGTTTAGAGCACATTGTTCTTGAGAACCTGAAAGAGGAATGGGAAAACCTCTTGGTTTCACTAAAGAAAACCCATCAGTATATTTTTGACTAGTTGTAAGTACATTTTTTTTTTACATTAATCTCAAAAAGGGGGAAATTCTATGTATATATATGCTAGTATGTACTTCACACTGAGAGCATGTACAAAGGGGGAGTTAGTATATTTTTGGAGTTTATATTTTTTTTGGCATTCAGTACATATACCTAAAGTTTTGATACTAATGCCAAAGGGAGAGAACGTTACTCCTATTTGAGCATTAATGGTTGTCATTAGTATCACTTAGTCAGTAAAGGAGACAATCATGATAGTCGGTCAAAACACATAAAGCTTATACACCGAGAAGGATAAAAGGGAGATCTCTAGGATTACCGAACATGGCTTTGATCGAGTTCCGAGCATAGTGATCATCGAACATTCATATGAACCGGGCACCAGTTAATTACCGAATGAAGAATGTAGTGAAGACCGAGTAAAATAAGAAATGACATAGTAGTTTGAAATGGCACAAACTTCAATGAAAATGATTCACACTGATCAAAAAATGGTTTACCAAGATCGAGACAGAATTAAATATGGAATATGTAATATTTAAATTGTTGATGATTCCTATGTACTGTAAGATCTAGGTTATTTTGTTTCACCGTTGATCTTGGGTTTTCTAAGATATTGTAAAACCCTAATTAGGTCAAGTTAGTTTGATATAATGTGTAAAGATATCATGATGAAAAAAATGATGGAGTAACCACACTAAGGACATCAAGAGATTAGACAAGGTTTTTGACAAAAAGGTTTGAAAAAAGCATTCAGTTTTTCAGAACATACACAAGGCTACCGAGAAGAACAAAAGGACACATACATCACTATAAGGTGGTATCTTTATGGTATATTATAGATCTGAATTAGGCAAGATTGAGTTTCTAATTATATATACAATTTATTGTTGCCATTTAACCATTGTAGCAGATTCAAAATCTCCTAATAGAGTCGACTTAACTATTTTTAGTTAAATCTCTTAACTGAGTACACAAATGTATTGTGTTGTTAAAATCCTCTAACCAGGTAGATCTAGCTGATCTAATTGTTACTCCTAACAGGGTAAGATCACCAGAAGTGATCACAATTTTGTAGCCTTAATCGACATACTTTGTTACTGCAGTAGTGAAGATTTGTGGGTGTCATCCCCACCGCAGTTTTTACCTTCTTATAAGGGAAACTACGATACCAAAATATTTGTGTTATATGAATGGCTTGTTGATTAGGTTACATGCAAATTACACTTTCAGTTATATTTGAATGTATGTTTCTTACAATGGATTCAGTCAAGTAAATGCCATCTACACCTGCAAAGTTTTTGGTCTTGAAAAGTTTTGAAGGTACTGATTCACCCCTCCCTGAGCTCAGTACTTATCTTTCCATAATCCCAACAACATCATACTATTAAAAATGTGATTATGTACTAGTTACTCTTTATATTTATATAATCTAACATATTTCAAACTTTTCATAGACTTCTCAACACATCAAATGCAACTAAGGCAAGACTAGAAAAGCATGAGCAACACAAACTCAACTCTGGTGGTTAAATGAAAGTTTCCGCATGAATTGTAAGTATAAATAAATGAAATATCACATCAAAATAATAAATAATAAATAAATTTTTTTAATCATTAAACAATACAAGAAAAAATCATGATATTAAGCAAAAATACAAGGCTTAGAGTTCAATAGAGCACCCATAGAAGATGACATGAAAATTGCATTCCGAGAAGGCTATGAGTCATGGGTGAATGCCTAAAAAGATTAAGTGTGGAAACACAAGATTCTGGTGCATCCATCAATCAGATAAATAAGCTAAATGAAAATTATTTAAAATTTAATATTTGAGCAATAATCTATTCAATGTTAATTTCCAACATAAAGTGACTATATTTGTTTTAAATAATCAAGTGATGATAACAATGCACATGACATTGGAATGCAACCTACTATGGGTGAAACACAACCTGCACATGATGAAGGTCGTGGTGTGGATCCCAGTACTAGAGGTATTCATGTGCTAAACAAATTTTTTTATGTAATTATTAATACAATTAAACATGTTTAATTGAAATTGGTGTAGTAATTAATGTAACCTTTTTTATTTTTATTTAAGAGCATGTAGATTGTGGTGACCAAGTTGAGCATGATCCAGGTAGACAACATAAGGAACGTGGTGTGCCCCCATCAAGTAAAGAGGATCACTATTATTCCTTTAAACACATTTAATTGCAATTGGTCTATTGATTAATTTAACCTTTCGTATTTCAACTCCCGAGGATTTAGAGGGTATTCAACATGTTCAGGATGAGGCTAGACAAAATGTTCAGGAAGATGATGTGGTCCCATCAGGTAAAGAGAACACTTGTAATGCTCTTTTATTTAATGAAATACTTGTAACAATAATAAAAAATCTAATGAATTTAACCCATTTCTTTGTTATTGCAACAAACCCCCCTTTTCATAGGCGTCCTTGTCATGAGTACATGAATAGGCACACATCAATATCACGAGAAGATGACACAAGATTTGAAGAGGGGGAAAATGGTGAAGAAAATGATGCTCCACTTAATCTTTACCTAGCTTAAAAAAAACCAAAAAAAATGATTGTAATCTTATTATTTGTTAACGAATGGATTTAATGTGTTAATGAAGGTTACATGTTAATGAATGTTAATTAATGTTATGTGTTAATGAATATTACATGATAATGAATGAATGTTATGTTTTATTGATGGATGAAAGAATGAATGAATGTTAGATGTTAATTAACGGGGAATTTAAAGTGATATTATAAGGGGGGGGAATGAGCTTCCACCTTCATGTGGTAAGCCTTTTTAAGTAGAGAATATTAAACCATTCTTGAAACAAAGATAAACTCAATAAGGTAACACACTTTTCAATATTTCATTATGCTCCACTATTAATCTTATTGAATAATAAATATTCAATCTTAATTTTAGGATTTGTTTGAGAAAAGCAGTTGTAGCATCAGAAAATGGAAGCACTTCCATTTAGGATTGGTTTAGCCCTCTGAGTAAGTGGTTTGGGGTCATGTCAAATGCCTTGAATGGGTCTTTGACTTGGATCTGGCTTTTTCCCTTGTTCTGCCCCATTTTCCACTTCTTTTCTGCATAATTATGGCATCCTGAATTGTAAATTTGAGATTCTTGACCTCAAGGTCAAGGTCGATCTCGACCTTGACCCAGGATCCAAATTTCAAAATCCCAAAGTTTTCAGATGCCGGGTTTCGGAAAGATTTATTTCCCACTTTCGAGTCAGCTGTTTCGGGCTTCGAAATGGTAAACTCTTAAATTATATTTAATTTAGGTCCATTTCCAAGGGTTAAGGCTTAAATGGGAATTTAATTCTCCTATGTCGGCCTCTCTAGAAGTTTGTGCCCTAGGCTAGTCTAAAAGGAAGCTTTCTCCTCTCATTTCAATCTATCACAACACAATATCTATCAAGCATCCATCAAATCAAGAAGCAAGAAAGAAGGATAAGGAAAGCATTCAAGCATTCAAGATCCAATTCATCAAGGAGATCCATTGGTAGCCATTGAAGGTATCAATCTCTATGGAGCCCTCTTGTTGAAGATTTCTCCATGCACATCCATTCAAGCCTCTTCATATTCCAAGATTCATTCAAGATTGGTGTTGAAGATCTAAAGACAATTGATTTGAGACATCCTACATCTAATTCTACATTCATTTGGAGCATCCATACTTGTGGATTCAAGGATTCGAATCCTCCACAAGGGTTTCAACATAGGCAAGGTGAATTGTTTCATTTACTTTGTTTATTACTATAATTTCAATTCAATTTCAAGGTTAATTCCTAAATTGGGGTTTGACCAAGGCAAAACCCTCCCCCCCAAAAAAGAAGTCATGAATGAATTTAAGACACTTATGAATAGGAGAAGAAACGACATGCATGGCTTTCAACCAAGGCAAACCAAACTTAACTTGAAACTGATCAGAAGTAGGAACAACAACAAAGGTAGTGTCCACAACTTTACCACAAAGTTCAACAGGAGTTAATAGAACTCATTCATGAAGCCAATTTTCATTCATGAAGCCAATTTTCTGTTCTTGCATATTGTTGTTGTTTCTCTATTTCTGTTATGTGTTTGTGGTATTAAGGGGAGCACCCTTCATCAAGTGGTATCAGAGCAGGAGTTCTTAAGTGTGTAAACAGATCGCCGACTGTGAGGCCGTTTGCACCAGGACCGTGGCTAGGGTTTCAGCGCGCATCGCGAAAATGCCTCCACGAAGGGAACGTGGCGGAAGAGCTGGTGTCGTAACACCTGAGGTTAGAGAGCTGCAGAGACAAGTGCGAGCATTGCAAGAAGAGATTCGCAGAGGAATGAATCTTAATGTCAGAGATGAAAGTGAGGATGAAGCCGAAGAAGAATATCAAGCAGGAGAAGTTGAAATTGTGAACCAGGAGGAAGAAAGACTTTTTCGGGCCATTTCCAAGATTGGGAAAAGACCTAAGATTGAGGTTCCTACATTTTCTGGAAATCTTAACCCAGAGGAATTGATTGACTGGATCAATGAATGTGAGGAATATTTTGAGTACGAAGATGTTGACGATCCTGATAGAGTCAAATTTGCGAAGGCCAGACTGAAAGGTCATGCGAAGATCTGGTGGCAAGAAATTCAATTGGAGCGAAATAGAAGAGGGAAAGATAAAATCACAAGATGGGATCGGATGGTGGATAAATTGAAGCGGCAGTTCATTCCTGTTGATTATGAGCTTGACCTACTGAAGAAAATGCAGAGTTTGAAGCAAGCAGGAAGATCTGTTCAGGAGTATACAGAGGAGTTCTATCGACTTCTCATCAGAACAGGCCATGCAGAAGCTGATCAGGAGAAAGTTGCCCGATACCTTAATGGGTTAAGGCCAAGCATTCAGGAGGAGCTGAATCTGGTTTGAATGAACAGTATTGAGGAGGCATACCAATTTGCCCTAAAAGTAAAGGAAAAGCTGAACAAGAAGTTCGAGAGCAGACAAAATGGAAGAGGTCGCGGTGGACGATCTGGTGGACAGTCATATGGTGGCCGAAATGAAGATCTGAAAAAGAAGGATGAGGCCAGTAGCAGTCAGAATCAGCGTGGAAATAATTTCAATCGCTTCCAGGATCAGAATAATAGAGATCAGAGGGGAAGAGGAAGAGGACAAGGATCTGGACGAGGAGGCTTCCGTGGAACATGTTTTCACTGTGGAGAAGAAGGTCATAGGGCATTTGAATGTCCTCAGCGCCAAGGCAGAACAGACAGGAGAAATGAAGGCCAGGCCAGAGTTGCACATGTAGATGAAGATGCCAGATCATCAAATTCTGAAGATGCTGAAAGAGGAGAAACGTTGATTAACAGAAGAGTCTTGTTGAGTGGTGAGAATGAACCTGAGCAAAGGAGAAGCCTGTTTCGCACCAGGTGCAAGTGTGAAGGTAAATGTTGTGATGTGATTATTGATAGTGGAAGCACTGACAATTTGGTGTCAGAAGAGATGGTGACAAAGTTGAAACTCAAGAGACAGAAACACCCACATCCATATCGGATTGCCTGGGTACAGGATGACCACAAGGTCATGGTCAATGAACAATGCCTAGTGAAGTTCAAGATCGGCGGGTACCAAGATGAGGTACTATGTGATATCATCTCTATGGATGCATGTCATATGTTATTGGGTAGACCGTGGCAGTTTGACAGATGTGCTGTACACGATGGTCGTGCGAATACCTATTCCCTGACAAAGGATGGAGTGCGACATAAGCTAAAGTCATTGAAGGAGACCGAAGAAAAGGTATGTGGTAATGCAAGAATAACATTTGTTGATGGAAGGAAATTCCTAGATGGTATGAGGCATGAGCATGTATGTTTTACTTTAATTCCAAAAGCTGGTAAAGAGGAAGTAGAAGATGTTCCTGTAGAAGTTGCAGATTTGTTGAATGAGTTTCAGGATATTGTATCCGATAACGTGCCTGATGGATTACCACCAGTCTGGAAGATCAGTCATCAGATGGACTTGATCCCAGGAGCGAGTTTGCCGAATAAGGCAGCACACAGAATGACACCTGCAAAAAGTGAGGAGTTGAACAGACAAGTGCATGAACTGTTACAGAAAGGATTGATTCGAGAGAGTCTGAGTCCCTATGCTGTACCAGCGGTATTAGCACCAAAGAAGAATGGAGAATGGAGGATGTGTACAGATTCTAGGGCAATAAACAAGATCACGATCAGGTACAGGTTTCCATTGCCACGAATGGATGATATTATGGACTGTTTGAGTGGAGCTGTGTATTTTTCAAAGATAGATCTGAAGAGTGGATATCATCAGATTCGGATCAGAGAAGGAGATGAATGGAAGACTGCATTCAAGACAAAGGAAGGACTATATGAGTGGTTAGTCATGCCTTTTGGGCTAACCAATGCACCGAGCACTTTCATGCAGCTCATGAACGAGGTTCTGAAAGAATTTCTGGGTAAGTTTGTCATTGTTTACCTAGATGATATTTTGATTTTTAGCAAGACATTGGAGGAACATATGATGCATATTCGTATGGTGTTTGAGAAGTTGAGAAAAGAGAAATTGTTGATTAATTTGAAGAAGTGCAGTTTTGTGAAGAAAGAGTTAGTGTATTTGGGATTTGTAGTTTCAGCAGAAGGTCTAAAATGGGACCCAGAGAAGGTACAGGCTATCCTTGAATGGCCTACTCCAAGGAGTGCTACTGAGGTAAGATCTTTTCATGGTCTAGCTAGCTTTTACAGAAAGTTTATCAAAAATTTTAGCAGTATTTGTGGACCCTTGACTGAAAAAATGAGAGGGGATAGAAAAGAGTTTAAGTGGACTAATGGGGTAGAAAAGAGTTTTCAATTGTTGAAACAAAAAGTTACAGAACAACCTGTTTTAGCACTTCCAGATTTTAATAAGGTGTTTCAAGTAGATTGTGATGCTAGTGGTACTGCAATAGGAGCTGTTATGAGCCAAGAAGGTAAACCTATTGCTTATTTCAGTGAGAAGTTAAATGATGCCAAGAGGAAGTATTCTGTTTATGATCAGGAATTTTATGCTATAGTTCAGGCATTAAAGAAGTGGAGACATTATCTACTTCCTAAGGAGTTTGTTTTGTATACTGATCATCAAGCTTTGCAATATTTGAATAATCAAGGAAAATTGAATCAAAGGCATTTGAAATGGGTTGAGTTTTTGCAAAGTTATACATTTGTTTTGAAACACAGGAGTGGAAAGTCTAATAGGGTTGCAGATGCTCTTAGCAGAAGGCAACTATTGCTGACAGAAATGCAGATTGAAGTGGTTGGGTTCAAGGAACTCAAGAATTTGTATCCAGAGGATCCTGATTTTGGTGAAGCTTGGAAAGCTTGCACAGAACCTGTTACTTTAGACAGGACGAAATGGTTGGATTTCATCATCCAGGATGATATGCTATTGAGAGGGAGTCAGTTGTGCATTCCACGAAGTTCTATGAGGGAGAATCTCATCAAGGAGAAGCATAGCGGAGGATTGGCTGGACATTTTGGTCGTGATAAAACCCTTGGTTTGGTTAGTGAGAATTATTATTGGCCACAGTTGCAGCAAGATGTGAAGAAGTTTGTACAGAGTTGCAGAGTATGTCAGATGGCGAAAGGAGTGAAGCAGAATACAGGATTGTATCAGCCATTACCCGTACCAGAGAAGCCTTGGGAGGATATCAGCATGGACTTTGTTCTTGGTTTACCGAGGACACAGCGGGGACACGATTCAATTTTTGTGGTGGTTGACAGATTTTCAAAGATGGCACATTTCATTCCCTGCAAGAAGACTAATGATGCTGTTCATGTAGCAGAATTGTTTTTCAGAGAAGTAGTGAGACTTCATGGTTTGCCAAAGACCATAGTTTCAAATCGAGACACTAAGTTTGTTGGATATTTTTGGCGTACATTGTGGAAGAAGTTGAAGACAGATTTGAAGTTTAGTTCATCACATCATCCACAGACTGATGGACAGACAGAGGTGGTGAATAGAAGTTTGGGAAATTTGCTGAGATGTTTGGTTGGAGATAAGCCAGCAGGATGGGATTTGATTTTACCACAGGCGGAATTTGCATACAATAATTCTGTCAACAGGAGCACTGGTAAATCACCATTCCAGATTGTATATGGAAGTAGTCCAAGAAATGCATCTGAATTGAGAAAGATAGATAAAGGAGAAATAAGTAGTGCTGAAGCTGAAGATTTTGCAGAACACTTGAAGAACATCCATGAGGAGGTGAGGAAGCATATTACCAAGATGAATGCATAGTATAAGGCTAAGGCGGATGAGAAAAGGAGGTGTAAGGAATTTCAGGTTGGTGATGAAGTCATGGTTCATTTGCGGAAGGAGCGGTTTCCAGTTGGTACATATAACAAGCTGAAAATGAAGAAGTTTGGACCATGTAGGATACTGAAGAAACATGATTCAGGAAATGCATATGAGGTAGAATTGCCTACTGAGCTAAATATTTCACCAGTGTTTAACATTTCAGATCTGACAGAGTATCATGAAGGAGGTGTTGAAGATGAGATCACAGCAACACAGTGGAGTATTCCAGCAACTAGTTCAGATATCAAGGAGATTAAAGACATACTGGACAGTCGTGTTGGCAGAAGCACAAGGAACAGGACATATGAAAAATATCTGGTCAAATGGAAAGGATGACCTGTTGAAGATTCATCATGGCTAACAAAGGAGGAGGTTAACCGTCTTGGTTTTCCTCTACACACCTAAGTCGTGACAGGGTCACTTCTCAAATTACCCCAGGTGTCTGATGCAGGAGCATCCTGGGTGTAAGAGCAATCTCGCATCACCCAAAAATATTTCTATTTTTGTATTCAATAAGGGCTATTTTGTGCAGAGCTGCTATTTATGGAAAGTTACTATTTTTGGTAATTTTCGTATGTGCTCAGAATGATCTGATTTCTTTCTTGGAGGTTCATTTTGGTCATATAAGTCTGCCAGTAAAGTTTCATTGCCAGATCAAGTGTATATTGGAAGATATTGAAGATTTTCGGTATTGGCAGCAGGGTACAAAAACTTCGAACTCAGTTTTGAAGGCTTTAGAGGCCCCGGATGAGGTCAAAAATTTGGGTGACGGGCGCTTGTGCAAGTCAAGCCTGTAGAGCGCTTCGTGGCGTTTCCGAAATGGGGTTATAATAGTCAATCGGGTCAACTGGTGATGACTTATGATCTTCGGAAGTCGGGTCACCTGAAATGGCGGAAAATAATTTTCCTTCAAAATTTCTGTTCGGGTTTCAAAAGTTATTTTGAGCCGACTTTGATGTAATAAAATAATTCTAAGTTTGGTCGGCCCTTAGGGCTAAATTTCTGGAACCTTCTCGGGCGATGGAAATTGCCTATATAAGGAAGGCTGTATTATTGTCTTAGGCAGTTCAGAATAGTTCTGGGTAATAGTTCGAGGCTTTGTCCTACAAAATATTGTAAGGGAATGCCCATGTGGCTTTGCATATTGTAATTCTGAAAGTTTGTAATTCCACATTTGTGGAGATAATAAGAAGCCAATTTTTTGTTCTTGCATATTGTTGTTGTTTCTCTATTTCTGTTATGTGTTTGTGGTATTAAGGGGAGCACCCTTCATCAAGTGGCGAGATTGCTCTTACACCCAGGATGCTCCTACATCAGTAACTCTAAGATTCTTGACCTTAGGGTCAAGGTCAACCTTGGCCCTGACCTAGGTCAAGGTCGAGGTTGACCCATGGTCCAAATTTCAAAATCCCAAAGTTTTTGGATGTCGGGTTTCAAAAAATTTTATTTCCCACTTCCAAGTCTGTTGTTTTGGGCTTCGAAATGGTAAACTCTTAAATTATATTTAATTTAGGTCCATTTCTAGGGGTTAAGGCTTAAATGGGAATTTAATTCTCCTATGTCGGCCTCTCTAGAAGTTTGTTCCCTGGACTAGTATAAAAGGAAGCTTTCTCCTCTCATTTCAATCCATCACAACACAATATCTCTCAAGCATCCATAAAATCAAGAAGCAAGCAAGAAAGAGAAGGAAATCATTCAAGCATTCAAGCATTTAAGCATTCAAGATCCAATTCATCAAGGAGATCCATTAGTAGCCATTGAAGGATTCAATATCTATGAAGCCCTCTTGTTGAAGATTTCTCCATCCACATCCATTCAAGCCTCTTCCTATTCCAAGATCCATTCAAGATTTGTGTTGAAGATCTAAAGAAAATTTATTTGAGACATCCTACATCCAATTCTACATTCATTTGGAGCATTCATACTTGTGGATTCAAGGATTCGAATCCTCCACAAGGGTTTCAACATAGCCAAGGTGAATTGTTTCATTTACTTTGTTTATTACTGCAATTTCAATTCAATTTCAAGGTTAATTCATAAATTGGGGTTTGACCAAGGCAAGCCCCTCCCCGCCACAACAAACAAAACCATTTTTCTTGTAGGGATAGGTATGAGACAATGAATTATAGTGCAGATCTAGACACCCTTTTCGACAAACTTTCAAGATTCATGAACAGAATTTTCATCGAAGCAGTGTAGGTCAAGGTCAACATAAAGGTGTTAAGGTTGACCTTTCTCAGAAAAGCAAAAAGTTTCTGGGTTTTCTCTATCTTTGTGTTTCCAGGCCAAATCAAGTTGCAGAATTTCCTGAAACTGAGTACAGAAATCAGAAAATAGCATTTTCCAGATATGTCATACTTTGAGGTTAGTATTTGTCTTCAACTCAATTAAGATTTTCAATACTGCTTTCCATAATAGAATATAAGGTTTTCTCCTTTCTTCATATTCTCCATCGATTGATTCATTTATGCATTGACCATCTTCTTGTGGTTAATCAATTTGGATCTTTCCTTTGGGAATTTGGGGTTAAGAAGAAGATCTTACCTTCCCTGATTCTATATATCATACATTACATCTTGATCTCTCTTTTTATATCATTACATTTTGGGGATCTATTTTATACATTACAAGAGTGCTACCGATTCATTAGGAAATCTTGTGCTTGTAGATAGAGGTATTTATCTTCAATACCAGGTTTGATTCCTTGGAACACCATATGAAAGTTTCTTTATACATACAATTTGATTGTTTGAAACCAATAAATTCATGAGATTTTTTCTGAGGATAGTAATACATTAGGATTAACATGATGCATTCTTGATTTTTTACTTCAAGACCAAGTCAATATGATTTTGGATTCATAGTTGTCTCCCCTCATAAAATGTTGAAGTTACTCATATAGGTCTTGTTTAGGTCTAGTTAGTCAAATCAATGTAAAAGTGCCAAGGAAGGCCATAAAGTATGTAAGTGATGTTAGTTCACCCATTTAGATATGTTATGATATTTTCCAAGAAGTCTCAAAGTCAACATTGTAAAAATGCAAAAAGTTGCAAAAAGTGCAACTTTTGCAAAATTGCATTTTGAAAAGTTGCACCAAAATTGACAAGTACTAAGCATCTTGAAAAATCTGACACAATTTCCTAATCAGTAAGGAAAAACTATCTAATTGATTGTGAGATACAACTTCTCACATCAAATTGTTCCTTCTCACTCACAAATCTACTTCTCACTAGGATCAATGCATAGATCCCTTACCCTCATCACAAAAACCTTCACCTTACTCCTCTTCAAGACCTATTAATGGTCAAGTGATTCTTTTTCTATCTAGAAACTCTAATCACATCAAATTCACTGATCATATAATTGATCTTACAACTTCAAAACCCTACTCATAGGTTACTGATCACTCATTCTCATTCACTGAATGACTTATCTTTCACTTAAATGTTTTTTAGCCTTCTTCTAATACCTCATAGAAACATACACTTCTACTTATCCATCTTAGGATCCTCACACTATTAATCCAAAAAACTCTTACAACTTCACTACTCCATCCCACTATCCTAATTCTATTCACATTCTTCACTCTCCTATTCCTATGGACACCATTCATCAGTTTCAAATTCTTTCCCAACCTTGACCCTTGGGGTTTTAACCTTCACATAATCTAGGTTGTAGCCCACACAACCTTCCAAATCTCAATACTATGATCACCTTAGTTATTTCACTTTAGGATTTGATTCTAAGATCCCACTATCCTACTTAAGACATTCACCTACACTTCTACAACAAAGGCTAAGCTAACCTTACCTTAGACCCACGGTTCCTTCCTACTTCTTGGGTATTCCCTACACTCTTCAACACACTTCTCATATCCCTCAAAACACTTACCAATCTTAATATGTGCGGACTAATAAAAATTATGTGTTCCTTTACAAGACCACTTAATGGTCAAAGACTCTCAATGTCTATCTCTTTCCAAATATTTGTCTTCTCATGCCCTAGTACCTTAAATGGTATCATTCCATGTTACCTTAAATTTTATCATGTCCTTATTAATTAAACAAATGAATTAGTCACAACCTTTGGACTATCCTAAGCATGCCAATGAACAAGACACTCTTAGAAACAAGGTTTGACAACTTTTGGAATGACTTCCCACAATGTAGATGAGGGTATCTAACACAACATCCAACCTAGAGTATTCAAGGAACACAAATAAATAATGAACTTGCAAAGATAAATAGTTACGATCAGACTATGATCTAAGAATAGAAAATGAACATGCAAGGGGCCCAATACCGTCAAGGATTGAGTAAGGGTATGTAGACAAGTATGGATTGAAAATGAAACAAATATGAGTGTTCCAAACCATACACAACCTCCTTAGAAGGAACACATAACTTCTGATCAGACCCGACCAAAAACTTGTACTACCACTACTATGATAAGATAGTTTAAGACTGATCAATTTTGTTTTTACTTTGTTTTAGTGTCCATTGATTAAATTTGTAGACATATTGTCAAGTTTAATAACTATAATAGCAATCCACCTTTTTCTTAAGAATTTATCTTTGTTAATATCATCAAATGGTGGAAGTGATATAATTAAATTGAAAAGGATCAAATCTACTAATTTCATGCTTTGGATAAATGTGTTGATTGGTTCTTTGTGTTGGACTACATGGTCACTCTTAATTACTTCATATTGTGATAGGGACAATCCAAGTCTTTTGAGGTTTTAACACCATATTATTAATGTCACATTTTTATTGAAATAATCATTACAAGTTGTCATAAACATTTTTATTTGTCCCTCAATATTATCTATTCATTGAAAGCCACCAAGTAGTTCCATACTCATCCAAAGTGTTGATCACAATAACCACTATCCATTCTCATTTTTCTGCAATCAAGTTTGGGATTGGTTTTCATTTCAAATTCATATAGAGGAGTCACTTGAAAATTGTAGATGATTGATTTGATTCCATTCTCAATGGTTGACAGCTCAAAGGCTGGTTTTTTCATGTTGTATCAACATTACCCTTCCTTATTGTCATGACTAGGATAGTCACCTTATTAGGCCATTCCATTTGTCCAAGATTGTTGTCCCAACAAGGGTATGGTGTTGATTGGGTCTTCCTAAAATTATGAGGGTGTTACTACAAAACAAAGAAACCATAGAGGATTTCATTGTATCACACATTTTTTGAAGGCATGAAGATCATTATTATGTTGCAAAGAGTAGCCCAAGGACCAGATATGGTGATGGAACCAAGGGAGTTGGTGAGTGTTGTGATACATGATGAGACATGTTGGTGAGTCCAAATGATCAAGTAGGTAAGTTTATGTGTCAAGAGAATGTTCCAAGAAAGAGAGGGTCTAGGGATTGTCAGACCATGTTGGTGAAGAATTGAACCATATTTTGATCCTTGTCTCTAGGAGGGAAAATAATTGATTTTGTTGGGGAGCCAGTGCTTCCTCTAGGTCAAACTTCTATTAGCCTCTTCTTCCTCTTGACTAACTTCTTCTTCAATAATTTCAAGACTTCATCAGTTTCTTTGTGACTTTGTCAATTATAGTTTGAGGAAAAAATCAACCTTATATGTGATGCTACATTTCATTTAAACATAATTGGTTTTTTAAAAAAAATAATAATTTTTTTTGGTGGTCGTCGCAAGTTCGACAAACGATTCGTTGACATTTTGAAAAACCTTGGCATAGCATCGACAAGGTTTCTATACCTGGGACATGCCATTTTTTTTGTAGGTACAACAACCTTGTTAGTGCTATGGTGGCTCTGTGCTCGATCCTTTCATCACAATTATGATGCAAATCTAAGATTAGTCATCTCTTTTCTGATGACCCAAAACCCTCCTTTTGTGGGTCATTTTTGATGTAGACATCATCATAATTACATCGATGTCTTTGTGGGACTTCTGATGAAAAAATAGCGACCAATAACTTTTCCAATGTTTGTCGAAAGTCTGACATTTTTTCGTTGAAATTCTGACAAACTCTCATTGAAAACTTACCCCAAATGTATTAGTGTCTTTATAAAAAAACCTAACACATTTTTCAACAATGTTGTTGAAACCCATTCTTTTATTGCTCCAAGTGAAGGTCTCATTTTCCATTTCAATCTATAGATTATTTTCTTTCATCACCCAATTCATGAAGCCTATCTAAGGCTGGGACTCTCTCTGCAACCCCCCACTCTTCTCTGATAGATGTACAATAGCATTGAAGTCATCTATAATGATATTTTTTCTATCCAAATCCTGAATCTTCTACTAATTTCTTCCTGGACTTCCAATTTCTTCTTGGTAGAGGTTGGGCCATATACATTTAAGATGAAGAATTTGAGATTTGATTTAAGCTTTTAATTGTTCCCCCCACCCAATTGGGCATCCCTCCTAGTTTATAAAATTCAACTCTTCTAGGATTCCACAAGATTGTTACCCCATTGAGGACCCCGATGCTTCTTCAAATTCCATGTTCCAACTCCCTATTACTCGAATGAATTTATCCATTTTCTCCATATTCATTTTTGTTTCCTACAACATAACTATGTCTTCTTTGAAAGAGAAAATGTAGCATTTCATTAAATGTTGCTTGTTAGGAGCATTTAGGCTCCTAACATTCCATGATATGATCTTCATCTCACCTTAGGAAGGAACTTCCCCTTCCTTGCCTACATTTAAGCTGTGATTTTGGTTTGGTCTAATTGTTCCCCTTCTTCTGATCTTAAGAAAGATAAAGACTTATGTCTTTTTCCTTTCTTTTTATTCCCCCACATCCTGGAGACTTTTTGTTTGGTGTCAATCTTTATATTCCTAAATTGAGGTTGGTTTCTACAGTTTGAAATGGAGCGAGGGGGGGATTCGGGTCATCAAGTGGGCCATTTGCACTCTAATTTTGATTTATTTATTCCTGCTCCAAATTTTCTGAGAACAACAAACCTTCTAGTTCCTCAATTCTTTCTTCCTCTTGTAAGTAGTTTGAATGAAGGAGCCTTTCCACAAAATTGAGTGGGTTTATCCCTTTAATGTTATCCTCTTCTGTTAAAATATAATTTTTTGCTATTCCAAATAGTTCATACACTACCTTAAGTCTCACTCTCGTGTAGTTTTACAATTCCTTCATAAGTTTGATATAGGGGATACCTCTCACTTTGATATAGTATAATATAGATTTCATCTCCTCTTGTCTCTGGATTGGGGGGAAAGAGGTGTATTTTCATCCAATCTCCTAGGATCCATTAAGCTTTTAGCATATAATTTGTCTTAAGTTTTATTGGCATTCTTTCTATCCTATATCTCTATGGTTTTGAATTATGTTTATAATCATCCATAGATTCTATTCAAGATATCTTTTCTAAGACATTTGTTTTGCAAAGGTATCCCTTGTCTTCATTCCTGGGGGAAAGGTTCTTTCTTCCTTCTCTTTGTCTAGGGATCTACTTTCCTTAGCTTAGTGGCATTTGTTTATATTGCAATATTATGTCATTATACTAACAGAGGTTTTAACTATGGATACCCTATTATATGAGAGGTTGTTGCCCTAGGTCATCACCTCTTCTTTATTTTGCAAATGATATTATTTATAAACTCTTACCCTTGCTTAGGTGTTAGAGTTGCTTCCCTCATTCCAAAGATTCTTCTTCCTCTTGTTTGCAGGGGGCTTGATGATTAAATCTTTGTTCCCTCTTGATTTATCTTTGAAAGATGATATTTTATCTAAAGCACTCCTCTATGGTGGGGGTATTGTTGATAAGATCTCTTTCTCTTTGAGGATCCTTTTTCCATAAGTGACATATCCTTTTCACGATTATCTATGCTCTTGGATGTAGGGGTCAATACCCTTCGCTAAGAATATAGTGTACATTGTTGTTAAACATGATATCTCCTTACATTGTGAAGTAGGTATTCTCTTCCTCTTCCTTATCATGTCTAGTAGACAGCCATGATAAGGAGGGGGCATATATAGGGTCTCCCTTGTACTATAGTTTTTCATTTATATGCTAAATCCTCTGAAGGTAACACACATAAGTTGCTAAATCCTGAAGAGACATACAATTTTCAATTTTCAATATGCTAAATCCTCTGAAGGTAACACACATAAGTTGCTAAATCCTGAAGAGACACACATTTCAATATGCTAAATCCACAAAAGGTAACACACATAAGTTGCTAAATCCTGAAGGGACACACATTTTATATTCATAGTGAGACAAGAAGGTAGATCTATGGGTATTCCAAAAGCCGTCAGAAGATGCATTACAATTACAAGCACATTTTTTGGGTGAACTATTAGGTTTTGCTACCTATTGAGCTCTCCCTCCTCGGTGATTCACGGTAAGGTGGGCATCTTACTGGATGAGGTAATCAGTTTCTCTTTTCTCTCTTTTCACTTTCATGCTAGTAGGACTGGATCATGAAGCTATGTTATTTATAGTGTTGCTCTTGTCTTTCTTATGTAATCATTTATGCTTTTATGATAGTGTTCCAAATATGATATTAGTATAGGAAACATTTTCTTAGCAAGGTTTTCTTTGCTAGTTGATTTCGGTTTGTTTTAGTACTAAATCCTCTTTTTGTTTGTTTCATGCATGTATGTTGAGTTATGATCCTTAGCTTGGGGGCTTATGTCCTTGACTAAGTGTTATTCTATCTCATTGCGAATCCAATTGAATCTTTCTTCTCCTTTACTGCGAGCATGTTCGATTTCCATACTCTCGCTAAAGTGGGGGCTTAATGTATCATCTTAAAATAGCACTTCCATGTTAAGAGCGTTTAGCCCTCTTTAGGGGGTGTTTTGGGTGTTCATCATGTTGTCCCCTATTTTCTGTCCCCTTCCCATCTTCTGTGCTTGTTTAGGGCTCTGTCTGGGCCTCCCCAGGCACTATTTTCCTCTCCTAGCTCATTTTACAGGGGTCCTGAACCCCTGGGTCAAGGTCAACCTCGACCTTGACCTAGTTCAAAGTTGACCTCGACCTTGACCTAGGTTCCCCTTTTCATCAAAAAGTTTGCGGATGCGGGGAGAAGTTCAAAAGTTTGTTTTCCCACTTCTGGGTCGGCTGTTTTGAGCTTTGGAATGGTAAACCCTCAAATTATATTTAATATGGGTCCATTTATAGGGGTTTTCACTTAATGGGAATTTAGTTTCTATATGTTAGCCTCTCTAGAAGTTTGTGCCCTAGATTTGTATAAAAGGAATCCTTCCTCTCTCATTTTCTCAATAGACAATTCATGAGCATCAATCAATCGATCATCAAGCGATCTCTCAATCAAGTGCATCCACAATCCATCAAGTTTTCTCTCAAGAAAATCAAGTGAGCAAGCATCCAAGCAATCATCTATCCAAGCATTCAAGTTCTCCATTGAAGATCAAGGATTCAAGCTTTCAAGCCTTTGAAGATATTTGGTTCAAGCATTCAAACCCTCGATCTATCCATCATGGTGGTGTGATCTTCCTTCAAGATCCTTTGTTCATTTTCAAGATCCATTCATTCTCCTTTCAAGGTGGATTCCAAGCATACAATCATGGAGGTTTTGATTTTGTATTAAGTCCAAGCTTTCATACCAACATTCTTGTTTACATTTCAAATACAATTGCATATCTATTGAATATCATAGCTTCATTGTTAGATCTACTTCTACTACTTGCTAGCATTTTCTATTTCAATTCCATTATTAAGGTTGATTTCAAACTAGGGTTTGACTAAGGCAAACCCCTCATCCCAACAACAAAACCATTTTTCTTGCAGGTACAGGTAGATGACAGTGAATTGCAGTTCAGATCTGGATACCCTTTTTGATGAACTTCCGAGATCCGCAAACAAAATTTTCATCAAAGTCATTTCAGGTCAAGGTAGACCTTCAGTTAGGGGTAAGATTGTACCCCGATCCTAAGGTCAAGGTCGACCTGGCTCTAAAAGATAAAAGTTTTCTGGGTTTTCTCTATCTCTGCATTTCTAGGTCGGATCAGGTTGCAGAATCTCTCGAAACTAAACACAGACATTGAAAATCAACATTTTCCAAATTTTCCCTATTTTGAGGTTAGTATTTGTTTTCAATTCAATTAAGATTTCAGGCACATATTTTTCATAATAAAATATAAGGTTTTCTCATTCATTCATATTCTCCATAGATTGATTCTTTTATGCATTAACCTTTTGGTTGATTAATTGGGATCTCTCCTTTGGGAATTTGGATTTAGAGGTGGATCTTGTATTTCCCATCCCATCATCATCACACACAAACCATTCATATATATATATATATATATATATATATATATATATATATATATATATATATATATATATATATATATATATATATATATATATATATATATATATAACATTTTGGTGAACCGGCGATAGACAAATCCTTCTTTTTGGTGTTAGATCTTTTGTTTTCTTGCATCAAGATTAGGTATCTTTTATGCTCTTGCATTTTAACATTTAAAATTTAAAAAAATCATATATTTTATAAAATCCAAAAATATTTCTTGTATTCATTTACTATGAAGATATTTAAGATGCTTTGGTGTGTGGTTATTTTCTTTATTATCCTCCTTTTAGTATCTCTTTATCATACTTATGATGTTTATGAGAGTATCATTCACTTCATTATGTTGGTTACTCTTCATTTTTCACTTGCCTATGCTATTATGAGATTGACCAATACTAGTCTTCCTACTTTCAAAGCTTTCATTAAAGATTTATGTGGCAGCCTTATTACTCTTTTGGATTATGTGAAGATTTTGGTAGATGATATACCATCTCCTAATATTCCTAGTCCTAATCCTATACTTCCTAATATAGTTCCTAATCCTAATCTGATTCCTAACATTCCTAACATGCCTAATTCTCCATCTGCTATCCCTAGTTCTTCCCATACTCATGACGAGATTTAGTCTATAATTCATGATGTTGATGTGCAAGAATTCTTGGATTTACCTTCCCCTTCTTATCTGATCCAAAAAGATATTCAAGGGAAGAGAAAAGAAACTTCTTCTAAACCTATTATTCCACCTTATACAACTTTTACTCATGAACACAATAAACAATCACCTCTTGTAGAAGCTTTACATGATATATACACTACATGATATAATATGATAATAAAGCAAGGTTATAGAGGTTTAGGGCTTGGTGTTAATGAGCATGGTATCAAATATCTAGTTCAATACCTCCTAAACAGGATATGCATGGTGTGGGTTGTTCACAATCTCAATCCAAGGTGGTTGATGTTAATCATCGTCCTCCTCTTCATGATCTACTCCCTACACCTACCTTAGAAAACCCTGACATTTGTCAAGAGGTGGCCAAGAAGGTGTATGTTGAGCTAATGAATTTCAAGAAAGAAACCTTTAGACCTATGCTGATAGATGCTCTACATAAGTATAAATTTCCTTTTCATTACAGTATTACACATCTACTTGTTGATTGTGTGCATTTCAAGCTATATGTTAGAGAAAGAGCTACTTTAGGAATTATATCTCACTCTCGTGTAGTTTTACAATTCCTTCATAATTTTGATATAGGGGATACCCCTCACTCTGATATAGTATAATATAGATTTCTTCTCCTCTTGTCTCTAGATTGGGGGGCACGAGGTGTGTTTTCATCCAATCTCCTAGGATCCATTAAGCTTTTAGCATATAATTTGTCTTAATTTTAATTGGCATTCTTTCTATCCTATCTCTCTATGGTTTTGAATTATGTTTATAATCATCCATAGATTCTATTAAGGATATATTTTCTAAGACATTTGTTTTGCAAAGTTATCCCTTGTCTTCATTCTTGAGGGACAAGATTCTTTCTTCCTTTTCTGTCTATGGATCTGCTTTCCTTAGCTTAGTGGCATTTGTTTATATTACAATATTATTTCATTATACTGACTGAAGTTTTAACTATGGATACCCTGTTATATGAGAGGTTGTTGCCCTAGGTCATCACCTCTTCTTTATTTTGCAAATTATATTCTTTATAAACTCTTGCCCTTGCTTTGTGAATAGTGTTAAAATGAAATCACACTTACTCAAATGTAATGTATGGGGGAAATATGAGATCCACTCCTAAGTCCAAATTCTCAAAGGAGAGATCCAATTTGATCAACCAAAAGGTTAATGCACAATCAAATAAATCTATGGAGAATATGAAAGAGAGAGAAAAATCCTATATTTCCCTATAGAGAATTGTGCTTGAAATTTGAAATAATTGAAATACAAGTACTAACCTCAAATTAGGGCAAATCTAGAAAATGCCAATTTCTAATGTCTATGTGTACTTTTAGACAATTCTGCAACCTATTTCAGATTGGAAATGCCGAGACCAAGAAAACCCAAAAATCTTTTGTCTTTCTGACGGCAGGTAGTCTTTGACCCTCATAAAAGGTCAAAGGCTACATTCTTTATTTGAAGGTCGATTCTAACTTTGTTCACAGATCTCAAAAGTTTGCTGAAAAGGGTATCTGAATCCACTCTCAAATTTGAAATTCTGCACCTATACCTACAAGAAAAAGGAGGTTTTTGTTTGTATGGGGGGTTTACCTTGGTCAAACCCCATTTTAGGAATTAACCTTGAAATTGAATTGAAATGTAGTATGCATAAACAAAGTAAATGAAACAATTCACCTCACTTATGTTGAAGTCCTTGTAGAGGATTCGAATCCTCAAATCCACAAGTAGGAATGCTTCAATGGATGTAGAATGAATGTAGGATGTCTCAAATCAATGACATTTGATCTTCAACACCAATCTTGAATTGATCTTTACATATGAGGAGGCTTGGATGAATGTAGAAGGATGGATCTTCAAGGGGGCTCTAAAGAGATTGAATCCTTCAATGGCTAACAGTGGATCTCCTTGATAAATGAATGCTTGAACACTTGAATTCTTGAAGGCTTACTTGAATGCTTGAATTTATTTTCTTGCACTTGAGAGCTCGCTCATGAAATTGCTTAAGAGATGTGGATAATGGATGGAGAAAATGAGGAAAGCCTCCTTTTATAGTGAACTAGGGCACAATCTTCTAGAGGGGCCACCTTGGAGAATTAAATCTCAATTAGGTCCTAACTTTTAGAAAATATACCTAGATTAAATGTAATTTAAAGATTTACCATTCCGAAACCCGAAATGGTCGATCTGGAGGTGGAAAAATAAATATCCCCAAAACCCAATACCAGGAAATCAAGGAAATTTGAAATCTAGACAGGGGGTCAAGGATGAGCTCGACTTTGACCTAAGTCAGGGTTGAGGTTGATTCTGACCTAGGTTAGGGTCGAGGTCAACTTTGACCCATAAGGTCAACTTTGACCTTGTGGTCAAAAACCTTAGGATCCTAACCTAGAATGCTAGGAAAAGAAGATATGAAGTGAAAATCAGGTGCAAAAAAAAGCAGAACAGAGGGAAAAGCTAGATACATGCAAAGACCCAATCAAGACGCTTAACATGAACCCATACCACTTACTTGGAGGGATAAACACTCTTATCATGGAAGTGCTTCCATTTTAAGACGATACATTAAGCCCCACTTTAGCAAGAGTATGGACTCGATGCAAACTCTTGGTAAAGAAGATCATAATGAAAAGATAATCTTATCGTAATCCAAGGGACAAAGAGAAACCTTAAGCCCCCAGGGACTCAAGTCTTTGTCAACTCCTAGATCACAATAAGAGAGACATCTCTAGAGAGAGAAAGAAAGGGTGTGATTACCTTGCCCAATGAGAACTTATGTCCCATTGTGAACCACACAAGCAAATGACGCAACTAGAAAGATGGAATTGAACTGCCTAGTGAATGTGGTTACTCACCAGTCAACAAATCAAGGATTCACCCTTAGGAATATTCTATTCCATAAGAATAAAACAAAAAAAAACTAAAAAGATCCAGTCTTAAGGACACCTCCGACCTTAAGGGATCAAAATATATTTGAAACTGGAGGGATCAAGAGATCCTAAAATATAAATCCATGCTTTAAGGATTAGTTACTAATCCAAAAAGGGAGAAAAGAGTATTTTGAAAAATATGCGTGTATCAAAAAGTGCGTGTGTGCAATAAGTGAGTAGGCGTATGCCCCCACGTTAAAGTGATTGCTAACACTTTAACAGGAGCAATGGATTTAACATAAACATAAGCAACTCCACTTATTACATTTCCACATCGAGATGCCCCCAAACGAAGATAAATCAAGGGAAATATCAAAGAAACATACAGAGAACACAGAAGGGATCTACCTACCGTGGAGTCAGTATGATCATAAGATAATATATACATATATATATATATATATATATATATATATATATATATATATATATATATATATATATATATATATATATATATATATATATATATATATATATATATATATATATATATATATATATATATATATATATATATATATATATATATATGATAAATTATTGCAAATGAATTGACATCATTCTCCAAAGAAAGTAGAACTACGATCACAAAGGAGGAAAGATCACATAAGATATACGAAGAAATCTTTTCGGCCCATGACATGGAGACCAAAAAAAATTAATGCTATCATGTCTTGAATCCAAGCAGATTACATAAGGAAACATTTACGAATAATAGCACAATGACGACATAACATTGAACAACACATAGAAGAATAGAGGTACATATAGAAGAATTTGAACAACAGTTTCAATGCTTTCATCACCTTGCACCAACTAAGTAACAAGGATCGTATAAAAGAATCTAACAACATTTAGCAAACACATTACGGGAGAAGCGCAGTACATCATGCAAACACACAAAAAAGCTACCACAAAGGACAAGCCGATCAAGTGTGCTGCCTACCCTCCCCATCTCATTCTATATCATTTAGGGAAGGTGGATAACTCACACGAGGGACTATATCCAACACAGTAGGAATGATAGCCAGTTCCAAACAAGGATCCTCTTGAGAATCACAATGTTCAACACTAGGTGTAAGAGTTAATTGTGATGAAAGCATATTAAGTAAATCAATGTCAATGTCAATAGTCTTGTATTCATCATTAACATCATCAGTATCATCAAGAGTATCTTCTTCATCCAAATTAATCAAAATAAGATCTAAGATATGAATAGAATCATCATAATCATGCATATTAACATAATTATTAGTAACAACTTCTTTTAACACATCATGCATAGATTTATCCGAAGAAGGTAGAGATCTTTGAAGAACAGAATTACGAGCTTTAGCATAAGTATGACACTTTGTACGATGTTCATTAGTAGATCGATTACATTTTGATTTATTTGAAATAAGTTGAGAACTAGGAGGAACAATCACCGGATCCTTCACAGGTTCTTTAGGAAGATCAATAGGATTATCAACAATAGGAGGAACAATAATAGGATCTTTCACAAGTTCTTTAGGAAGAGCGATAGAAGGAACGTGATTAATAGAACTAGAAGCCATAGTTAAAGGAGGTATAGAAGGTGTAGGCAAAAGACCATGATTAAGATCCATACGAGGTATGCTTAATTCAAGAATCTTGCGATGTTTATAAGCTTGATATGAACGAAAAAGATTATCAGGTCGAGGAGGACATGAATTAGGTAATGAAGGCCAAAAGAAATCAAGAGTAGCACAATATCTGGGCCTAGAAGGTTGATATAAACTATTATTAATCATCTTTACTTCTTCATCATGGATGAAATTAAGACACTTATGGATAGTGAAACAACAACATGCATGGCATTCAACCAAGTCAAACCTAGCTTAACTTGAAATTGATCAGAAGTAGGAACAACAACAAAGGTAGTGTTCACAATTTTTCCACAAAGTTCAACTAGTAAAGTAATAGAACCAAATGATGGATAAAGAAAACCATTACAAGTTTGAATCCACATATCCGATGTATCATAAGAATCATGTTGTAAGCTTTTCATAAAAAGATTTTCTTCAGTAATAACATTGACTAAGGATGTAGGATCAACAAGACAACCACAAGTAGGTTTTTGAGAAATCCTAGCATAAATGTAAAGGGGACCATCAAGAGCCTTAATAGTCTTAGAGTCATCAAAGATAATCAAAAGTTCCTAATGTCTTTTATTCTTAGGTTTTTGTCAAGGTTTAGGTTGAGTTTTTAGTTTGGATTTAGGTTTTGGTCGAGGTTGAGATTGAACTTGAGATTGAATCTGAGGTTGAGGTTGAGGTTGAGGTGGAGATACAGATTGACCAACATGCTCCACTTGATTAACAACATGATTGAGATCATCCATCTTTGAGTCATACACCATTTCCATAGCAGATGGTTGAGCAATGGTATTAGTACCATGTGTAGGTAAAGGATTCGTATAAATTTGAAGTTTTTGATTAGGAGGAGAAACAGATTTGTTCCCACTACCATCAAGATTATCAACAGATAAGACATTAGAGTCAATTAAGTCTTGAACCTTATGTTTTAAAGAATAACACTTCTTAGTATCATGACCATTCTGACAATGATATTGATAAAAAACATTTTGATCAAAAGATTTAGAGGCAATCGTAACAGGTAAAAGAGGTCGAATAGGAGGTAAAGTAATCATATTAGTAGTTAACAACCTATTCATAATAGCATGTAAAGATTCAGAAAGAGGAGTAAACATATGATTTAATCAAAAAGTAGTGGATCCAGAAGTGGCATTGTGAGATGCAACAACAACTTGATCAGCAATTGCATTCGCTTGTTTGTTTATCTTGACATAGTTGTTGAATTTTTTTAATTTGTTTGAATTAGGAGCAACATCACTCTTATCAATTGGAACAGGAGCCATTGGAGTGTTGCTCTCAAATTGACTCACTTGTAATTGATAATGATGAAGCGGTGCACAAAGTTGTTGAAAAGAGGTAAATTCAGTAAGTAGAATCTTATCTCTAATATCTTTTTGCATACATTGAATATCAATATCAAGAATAGGATAGGAAATCTGAGCATGCAAATGCTTAAATCTACTAATAAATTCAGTTAATTTTTCTTTAGCACTTTGTTTAAAATGCATCAAATCAATCAAAGACACTTGCGGGCCAATGTTGTTTTGAAATTGTTGAATAAAGGCATTAGCAAGTTTTGGAAAGGAATCAATAGACTAAGGAGGCAAGGAACAATACCATTGTAAAGCCTTGTCACGGAAGGTTCTAGCAAATAGTTTGGCTAAAATCCTATGGTCATGAGCATAATCACTACAAAGAATTTGGAATGTTTTAACATGATGAATAGGATCTCCTTTTCCATTATAATTGTCAAGATGAGGCATATCGACTTGCTGAGGAACATGATTACGAATAATATCTAAAGACAAAGGACTTCCCATGTCACATGTAGGGATACTAAACTTTTTTTGAGTTAAGGAAGCAAGTTGTTGTTGTAAGGATGACACAGTTTGAGCCAAAATGATGATTGTTGAATCATTAGAGGAAATAGGAGTAATAGCAACATTAGACACACTAGGTAAAAAGTAAGAAGTTGCAGGAATAGAAGACACAACTGGAGGAACACTAGGAACTACAATTGGAAGCGGATTGGAATAAGTAAAAGGAACATTATGATATGAAGGTTGTGATGTAGGAAGGGACACAAGAGAAACACTCATAGGAATAGAGGGAACCATCACAGTCACCAAAGAAGGAGTAAAGGTAGGAATACTAGGTGAAGGATTAGGAGGTTCAACACTAGTGATAGGAGGAATCAACTCTAAATCTTGAGCTTCTTGAGCTAAAGGTTTAAAATTTGAATGCACAAGGTGAGTAATACCACGCAAGAGGTTAACACTTTGATCACTATCACGGAGAACTTTCTTAAGAGCCTCTATAGCTTGAATAGAATCTTGATTATGGTTCTCTTGAATAAGCCAATTACCCATTTTATCAAGTTCAATTGAAAGTTTTTGAACTTGTTCAGGAGGAACTCTTAAAGCGTCATCCTCATCATGAGATGAGTGAGAAGAATTTTTCTCCATAGTAGGATTGGAATCATGAAGAATCAAATTATCATCCAGGATGCTAAGGAAAGGAGAAGAAGATTCAGGATCAAAGGCACCCACAAGTTTATGACTTCTTCTAACCGGAATGTTATAAGTAGGACTAGTAGTAGTAAAGCTCATAAACCAATGCAATGCAAATGAACTAAACTAAGAACACATAAAGCATGAATATTTTTGTATTTTTAAAATCTAACTAGCATGCAAGATCTAACACAAAGGAATAATATAATACTAACAAGATAAAAGGAAATCTAACACCAAAAACAAAGAGAGTAAGCTAGTTGGGTTCACCAAAATGAATAGTGTTAAAATGGAATCACACTTATTCAAATGTAATGTATGGGGGAAATATGAGATCCACTCCTAAGTCCAAATTCCCAAAGGAGAGATCCAATTTGATTAACCAAAAAGTTAATGCACAATTGAATCAATCTATGGAGAATATGAAAGAGAGAAAAATCTTATATTTCCCTATGAAGAATTGTGTTTGAAATCTGAAATAATTGAAATACAAGTACTAACCTCAAATTAGGGAAAATATGGAAAATGTCAATTTCTAATGTCTGTGTGTACTTTCGAGCAATTCTGCAACCTGTTTCAGACTGAAAATGCCGAGATGAAGAAAACCCAAAAATCTTTTGTCTTTCCGACGGCAGGTAGTCTTTGACCCTCATAAAAGGTCAAAGGCTACATTCTTTATTTGAAGGTCGATTCTGACTTTGTTCGCAGATCTCAAAAGTTCACTGAAAAGGGTATCCAAATTTGCTCTCAGATCCGAAATTACGCACCTATACCTGCAAGAAAAAGGAGGTTTTTGTTTGTATGGGGGGTTTGCCTTGGTCAAACCCCAATTTAAAAATTAACTTTGAAATTGAATTGAAATGTAGTATGGATAAACAAAGTAAATGAAACAATTCACCTCGCTTATGTTGAAGTCCTTGTAGAGGATTCGAATCCTCAAATCCACAAGTAGGAATGCTTCAATGGATGTAGAATGAATGTAAGATGTCTCAAATCAATGACATTTGATCTTCAACGCCAATATTGAATTGATCTTTTCATATGAGGAGGCTTGGATGAATGTAGGATGGATCTTCAAGGGGGCTCCAAAGAGATTGAATTCTTCAATGGCTAACAATGGATCTCCTTGATGAATGAATGCTTGAACACTTGAATGCTTGAAGGCTTGCTTGAATTCTTGAATTCACTTGCTTGCACTTGAGAGCTCGCTCATGAAATTGCTTGAGAGATGTGGATAATGGATGGAGAAAATGAGGGAGGAAGGCCTCCTTTTATAGTGAACTAGGGCAAAATCTTCTAGAGGGGCCACCTTGGAGAATTAAATCCCAATTAGGTCCTAACCTTTAGAAAATATACCTAGATTAAATGTAGTTTAAGGATTTACCATTCTAAAACCCGAAATGGCCAACCCAGACGTGAGAAAACAAATATCCCCGAAACCCGATACTTGGAAATCAAAGAAATTTGAAATCTGGACAGGGGGTCAAGGACAAGCTCGACCCTGACCTAGGTTAGGGTCGAGGTCGACTCTGACCCATAAGGTTGACTTTGACCTTGTGGTCAAAAACCTTAGGATCCTAACCCAGAATGCTAGGAAAAGAAGATATGAAGTGAAAATCAGGTGTAGAAGAAAATAGAATAGGGGGAAAAGTCAGATACATGTAAAGACCCGATCAAGGCACTTAACATGACCCCAGACCACTTACTCAGAGGGCTAAACGCTATTATCATGGAAGTGCTTCTATTTTAAGATGATACACTTTGGTGTTAGAGTTGCTTCCCTCATTTCAAAGATTCCTCTTCCTCTTGTTTGCAGGGGGCCTGATGATTGAATCTTTGTTCCCGCTTGATTTATCTTTGAAAGATGATATTTTATCTAAAGCACTCCTCTACGGTGGGGGTCTTGTTGATAAGTTCTCTTTCTCTTTGAGGATCCTTTTTCCATAAGTGACATATCCTTTTCATGATTATCTATGCTCTTGGATGTAGGGGTCAATACCCTTCGTTAAGAATATAGTGTAGATTGTTGTTAAACAAAATATCTCCTTACATTGTGAAGTAGGTATCCTCTTCCTCTTCCTTATCATGTCTAGTAGACAACCACGATAAGGAGGGGGCATATATAGGGTCTCCCTTGTACTATAGTTTTTCATTTATATGCTAAATCTTCTGAAGGTAACACACATAAGTTGCTAAATCCTGAAGAGACGCATATTTTTTAATTTTCAATATGCTAAATCCTCTGAAGGTAACACACATAAGTTGCTAAATCCTGAAGAGACACATTTCAATATCCTAAATCCACGGAAGGTAACACACATAAGTTGCTAAATCTTGAAGGGACACACATTTTATATTCATAGTGATACAAGAAGGTGGATCTATGGATATTCCAAAAGCTGTCAGAAGACACATTGCAATTGCAAGCACAGTTTTTGGGTAAATTATCAAGTTTTTCTATTTGTTGGGCTCTCCCTCCTCGGTGATTCACGGTAAGGTGGGCATTTTACTAGGTGAGGTAATCACTTTCTCTTTTCTCTCTTTTCGCTTTCATGCTAGTAGGACTGGATCATGAAACTATGTTATTTATAGTGTTGCTCTTTTCTTTCTTATGTAATTATTTATGCTTTTATGATAGTGTTCCAAATATGATATTAGTATATGAAACATTTTCTTAGCAAGGTTTCCTTTGCTAGTTGATTACAGTTTGTTTTAATACTAACTCCTCTTTTTGTTTGTTTTCATGCCCTTATGCGTGTATGTTGAGTTAGGATGCTTAGCTTGGGGGCTTATGTCCCTAACTAAGTGTTATTCTATCTCATTGCGAATCCACTTGAATATTTCTTCTCCTTTATAGTGAGCATGTTCGATTTTCATACTCCCGCTAAAGTGGGGGCTTAATGTATCATCTTAAAATGGAAGCACTTCCATGTTAAGAGCATTTAGCCCTCCGTAGGGGGTGTTTTGGGCCTTCATCATGTTGTCCCTTATTTTCTGCCTCCTTCCCATCTTCTGTGCCTATTTAGGGCTTTGTCTGGGCCTCCTCGGGCACTATTTTCGTCTCCCAGCTCATTTTTCAGGGGTCTTGAACCCTTGGGTCAAGGTCGACCTCGATCTTGACCTAGGTCAAAGTCGACCTCGAGTTTGACCTAGGTCAAATTTGACCTCGACCTTGACCCAGGTTCCCTTTTTCATCAAAAAGTTTGTCAGATGCAGGGAGAAGTTCAAAAGTTTGTTTTCCCGCTTTTGGGTCGGCTGTTTCGGACTTCAGAACGGTAAACCCTCAAATTATATTTAATATGGGTCTATTTCTAGAGTTTTTCACTTAATTGAAATTTATTTTCTATATGTCAACCTCTTTAGAAGTTTGTGCCCTAGATTTGTATAAAAAGAAGCCTTCCTCTCTCATTTTCTCAATAAACAATTCATGAGCATCAATCAATCGATCATCAAGCGATCTCTCAATCAAGTGCATCCACAATCCATCAAGTTTTCTCTCAAGAAAATCAAGTGAGAAAGCATCCAAGCAATCATCTATCTAAGCATTCAAGTTCTCCATTGAAGATCAAGGATTCAAGCTTTCAAGCCTTTGAAGAGATTTGGTTCAAGCATTCAAACCCTAGATCTATCCATCATGGTGGTGTGATCTTCCTTCAAGATCCATTCATTCTCATTTCAAGGTGGATTCCAAACATACAATCATGGAGGTTTTTATTTTTTGTTAAATCCAAGCTTTCATATCAACATTCTTGTTTACATTTCAAATACAATTGCATATCTATTGAATATCATAGCTTCATTGTTAGATCTCCTTCTACTACTTGCTAGCATTCTCTATTTCAATTCCATTATTAAGGTTGATTCCAAACCATGGTTTGACTAAGGAAAACCCCTCATCCAAACAACAAAATTATTTTTCTTGTAGGTACAGGTACATGACAACGAATTGCAGTTCAAATCTGGATACCCTTTTCGGCAAACTTCCAAGATCCGCAAACAGAATTTTCGTCGAAGCTGTTTTGGGTCAAGGTCGATCTTCAGTGAGGGGTAAGATTGTGCCCCGGGGTAATATTGTACCCTGATCCTGAAGTCAAAGTCGACCTGGCTCTGAAAGACAGAAGTTTTCTGAATTTTTTCTATCTCTACATTTCCAGGTCGGATCAAGTTGCAGAATCTCTTGAAACTGAACACAGACATCATAAATCAGCATTTTCCAGATTTGCCCTATTTTGAAGTTAGTATTTGTTTTCAATTCAATTAAGATTTCAAGCACATACTTTTCATAACAAAATATAAGGTTTTCTCCTTCATTCACATTCTCCATAGATTGATTCTTTTATGCATTAACTTTTTGGTTGATCAATTTGGATCTCTCCTTTGGGAATATAGATTTAGGAGTGGATCTTGTATTTCCCATCCCATCATCATCACACACAAACCATTCATATCTATCTATATATATATATATATATTTATATCTTAAGTGTATTGTGATTTTGATTTTGATTCCACTTCCAATTGGTTTTTCACTCCCATGCATCTGATTTCCTTGTTGGGGTAAATTCACTAGATTCACTTAATGCTAATGAATTATTAAGATGTAACTTTCCCTCTTGTACTTCCACGTGAATCTCCTTTGAGGCATTGTCCCCTGCCTTACTGTCATTGAGATTTGAACGCTTAGACATAAATTGGCTACTTGCTTCTTTCATTATGTCAATGAGCCTCTCTTGTAAGATGTCATCACATTCCTGTCCTGGCGATGATTCAATGTTGACCTCCATTTCCATGCATTGTCTACCAAGATCAAGTATTTTTTGGATTGGGGCATCTTTTTTGAATTAGTAGCAATTCTGTTGTTTTCCTCCCTTCTCATTACCCCCGTAGAGGTTTCCCCATCTTCTGTTTTGGATAGGGTGGGTCCTTTCTTTTCATCCTCCCTATCTTCTTTCTCATGTGTTGGATCTAATCCAAGTGAGCTCCCATTAACAAATTCTGTAGAGGCCCCCATACATTGATTTGGGATCTCCTCCAATTTTGGGCTTTCTACAAAGACCTGATCTTCAATTTCTATGATCATATTTTCTTAGAATTTTTTCAGTCAATTTTTAAGTAGTCGTTCCATTTGTCTATGGTTGAAGTTGGAAGGATTTTCCATGGTACGGCCATAATCCCTATTGCTTGATCTTTGGATTGTATTCCCCATTCCTGCACCCATTACGGAGTGGGTGCTAATAGTTTTGTCATCCCATGGTGTGTCCTCATGGCTAGGAATTAGTCTGATACCAGGACAATTCACCTTTATGTATATCTTTCCCCTATTGTCTGGTCTGGACCAAGAGGAGAAACAGATATTTATAGATATTGCTTGTTTATTCAATAAGAAAAGCAAAGTTAAGTTGAAAAGTAAAGCTATATTAATCTGGAACGCGACCTGTTGGAGTGCTGAACTTGCAGTTCAAACCCTGCAAGATAAGTGCCTAGTTGAACTGAGAGGGTGCAGATTTGAAATGCACGATCACCTTCGCGATCTGGGAAGACAAATGGCAGCTGAGCTGGGGCCTCCTCGGCTATGGAAACCAGACATTCTTAGAACTATGGTATGCTGCTTCTTTAAATTTCTGAAATTAAAATTATAGAAAGCTTTTGAAAAAATATTTCAGTTTGTGTGTTCTTAATAATTATTAAGAAAATCCAGCCAACAACACATTTAACCCTGATCCTTTTATATGTAGGAAGCAAAAGGATTTAAACAAATCCTAGCAGAAAGAGAGGGCAGGTGTTTCCATTCATTCCACGATTCGTCTCTCCAAAGCAGAATTACTTATTTTCTAGGGAATTCAAATAATTCTGCTGAGACTGATCTCCTGTGGCTTGAAATCGGCAATTTGAATGACATTCCTTCATGGATTCCTCTAAAAAAATTGCAATATTTATCTGCTTACTGCGTGCAAGAAATGTGGGGCACTTTTCAGAAACAGTGGCATACCAAAACCCAGGTATTTTGCTATTCTTTGCTGCAAATTAAGTATCCCTTCACAGCAGAGCAGTCATTTCAGAATACTTGTTTGACAAAGATTGTTTACTACTGAGAACTAATTCATTGCTTTGAGTGATTGTGAATGCCAGGCCAGTTTCGAGTTGAGAAGGCTGGAGATTTTGTACTCTCCCTTGTTGGAAAAGCTTCCAGATTTAATAGTAATGTTCAGTCATTTGGAAGAATTAGAAATAGGGAGCTCACTAGATTATATCATGAAGATTGATATTGCATCCCTCCTAGAATCACTTAGATAACTTAGTAGTCTTAGATCATTGAAATGGTGGTGTCAGCGCTGCGCCGAATTCGACTTCAACAGGAACTCGAATTTGTGGTGGAAGCGCCAGGACATTATTAGGGATTTGATTTTTGGGGCTTCTACGGGAAGCTGTATGACTAGCCTTGAAACCATAGAATTTAGCAGATTAGCTAATATTTCGAAGTTGCTAATTAGTGGAGAGATTTGTCCCAGACTTCGATCATTGAGAGTTGAATGCATGTGGAATCTAAAAGAAATGGATTTAAAGCAGCTAGAGAGACTAAATAATCTTGACATATCCCACTGTAATAATTTGGAAACAATATCAGAGTTATCTTCTCTACCAGGGCTTCATTCTCTTAAAGTGAAGCATTGTCCTGAATTGGTAACAATATCAGGGTTATCTTCTGGGCTTCAATTTCTGACTCTGAGGGTTTGTCACAAATTGGAAACAATGCCACAGTTATCTTCTGCAAAACGACTTCAATCTCTTACGGTGGAGGATTATCACAACTTGGAAACAATCTCAGGGTTATCTTCTCAGCTTCAATCTCTTACCGTGAAAGATTATCACAATTTGGAAACAATATCAGGGTTAGCTTCTGTAAAGGGGTTTCAGTCTCTTACAGTGAAGGTTTGTCCCAAATTGAAAACAATATCAGGATTATCTTGTGGGCTTCAATCTCTTACTGTGAAGGTCTGCCAAAAATGTGAAACAATTTCAGGGTTGTCTTCTGTAAAATGTCATCCACTTCTTGAAGTGGAGAAGTGTCCCCAATTGGAAATAATATCAGGGTTGTTTTCTGGGCTCCAATCTCTTAAAGTGAAGGCTTGTTGCGAATTGAAAACAATAGCAGGGTTATCTTATGTAACAGGGCTTCAGTGTCTTACAATGGAAGATTGTTCCAAATTGGAAACAATTTCAGGGTTATCTTCTTTAATAGGGTTTCAGTCTCTCGGAGTGAAGAATTGTAAAGATAAGGCAACTCTTTCAGAACGCAGACAATTGATTCCACAAATGTTTGAAAATAAATTTTATTTATTGTAAACTGAATTCGGTGATTTTTCCTTTTGTATTTGTGTTAATTGTTTAATAATTTTTTATATATTTTAAATTTTTGAGAGGCTGTTGTCAAAGTATAACATTTTAACAGGGAAGTTGGTGGATACAGCATTATCTAGATTGAGTGTAAATTTATTTTCTGAGTTGAGATTGAGAGATGACTGTATACCCTGGGCATGAGAAGCTCATCAAGTGCAATCATTATATATGCTTTGCTTGGAACATCATAATAAGTTTTACTCCCCCACCATAATAGTGAGGGAGTAGAATAAAAGAAATCAACATAAAGAAGGGGTTAAGGCAGTAGTGAATGATAACTTAATTGCAGAGAATTGTTGGACTAATTATAGAGAGAGCAAAAGGATTGAATTATAATTTACTTTCACTATTTATTTTCCAAAAGCTTTTATCATCTTTGTTTTAATCGAGTCTTTAATTTCCAATGCTTCATATGTGGAATTCTCTTTTAAATTCAATAAAACATTATAGCAGTTTCCATTTCTTTTGTGTTTTGAATTTTTAAATAAAATAATTGTAAAATAACTAGTATATTTATATTTAGATTTATAAAAGTACTCAACTTTTGTGAGAAAATGTTGTTGGAAAATATACTATTTTTTTATCTATATTTTGGATCCAAAATATAAATTTAAACAAATGTATTATTTTGAAAAAAAACATAATATATTATCATAGAAGGAGATGGAAGAATATTCACCTATATCTTAAACTTTTCTCTTTTTTACTTAGAAAATGACGATCTTTTGATCTATTTTTTATTTGTCTAAATTGTATATATATTGTTGGGTGTCCTTGTTTATAAAATATATATGTTTCAAATAATGTTTCAAAGTGCCAATGTATCTTGTTACCAAGGGGAGTAGACTACAATAACGAAATTGGGGGCTCTAGACTGTAATGCTAAACGATATGATATTTTTTATGTATTTTTTAAATTTTTATACTTTTTCAAGATACTTTTGAAGCATTATTTTATCATTTGACTTTATTATTATTGTTGTTGTTGTTGTTGTTGTTGTTGTTATTTGTTTACCCAGGGGTATCCCTGCAGCCTAGCCCAACGCTCAACAACCTGTATCTTGGGTACCTAAGGCGAGCTGGGACGAGACTAATCCCCCTAGGGATGCACCAACACGCCCACAATACAAGTGCATTGCCTTAATTCAGATCTCAAATTCGAACCTAAGACCTTGGGGACCATAGCCAAGACTTAAGAAGAACATGTAGTAGTTTGAATATCGAGTGAAGTTGAGTAACAAAGAACTAGCTATACTTATTCTTATCTTTTATAAGTTTGGGCTTTCCACCCTCAAAAAATGTCTAGATGGTTTCAAATTGCTTCATCCAAAAAAATAGCCACAATCTACGAAATTTATATCCACACATTTAGAAGATCATTGTTATTTCACAAAGATCACAATTTCATATTGTAACTTTGACATGATATTCTCATATTTTATTAACATCAAGTGGAATAATAATCCTAATGCCTAGTTCGTTATTGATTTGTTATTTTTCTATCATTCTCCATAGTCTCATCTGTAACCACAACAAGAGTATTTAAAAGTTCAAATGCATTCCAATGACCATGTTTTGACACCCAAGAACATTCCACTTGATTATAGTGTACCTGGCATTGCATCTCTTAGATTAAATTTGTTTTTGATATTAATAAGTGGCAAAACAAGGGTGTTGTCCCTATTAAACAACAACTCATAGGGTGTAAAACCATCAACAATAAAGCATCCTAAGCACATCAACGACACACTAACATCATACAAACATAAAAAAAACTATACTAGTTCAACAACATATTATAAATGAAACTTCTAACTTTGGAATCAAATAAAGAAGAAAATAACCCTAAAGGGGTATTTTTAATTTTGCTGCCAATGGAGCACATATGTCCAATTCTCAGTGAGGAACTTTAAAAAGTTCCTTATAGTTTCCTTCATTCTTGTCATCATTAGCTGATTTTAGATAAAATTTGTTGCAGCCATTTCACAATACCTTTTTATTTTCTAATTTGTTTTGTACAAACAAAATTTTAACCTCAATTATATATTGTGGTACATCTCTAGCACACGAAGAACTCTATTTAAAATTTTAGCAATTTCACAATTAGAAAATGACCAAACAATTAGAAAATGGCCTCTTAATAGTGATGTGTGATGTCTTCTAAGTTGTAGGCTCCTTCAAAGAGCCATGGACATATATACAATTTCATGATACATAAAAGTAAAACAATTTCATGTACTCAATAATTCAATTTTAAGTTAATCTTGCACATGTATAGAATATTTATTATCATATTTAATTGCATTCAATTAACATTTCTTTTGTGTTTTCAATCCTTTGAAAAAGTTATTGTAAAATAGATATAGATGGACTTTGAAATGGCAATTTAGATTGAATAATTAAATATAGTTGAGCATTGATATACATAATTGTCAAAGTATGTAATTTTAGAAGAGTAAATAAAAGGATAAGATGCTTAACTCTATAATTATCAATTTTTCAATTATCAATCTAGATGCTAAATACTAGCATACCTATATTTTGAAAAATATAAGTAAAATAAACCGAGAGATGTCATTCTTAAGAAGACTAAATATTTTCTAAATATATTTTTTTTAAGAAGAATGAAAAATAGCAAGGTGAAAAATGAATTATAAGAGTATGAAAAGAACTCTCATTTGAATTTTAATGTCCATCTTTGTTAAATAAAAAGAAAACTTTATCAATAATAAAAAAATATAATTATTAATTAAGTCGATAGGCTTCCCCTGCGGAGTGAGCTTGCGATCGTATGCATAATTTATTTTCTCGCGCCGATTTTTTTTGTCTCACGCCCAAAAGTAGTTTGCCGACCGGCTTTCTCTACAGAAGTTTGGTATATTTGTCTCCCGCTTGCAAACTATCTTCAATCGCCGGTTACCATCTTCAGTCGCCAATATTTTCATACATTCACGTCACATTTTCTAATAGCCAAACGTGTGTCAGTAATCAGAACTGACACACATTTTCTTTCTTCATGCAGTTTTAGACTGCACTTTTCAATGCTTAATAGCAAATAAAGTGAGAAGCATGGTTGTAAGAAGTTGGAGTGGAGGGACAGAGGCGAAAATAGACTAGGAAGAAAATGGAAAGAAAATCATAGACACCAAAGATGTAGGATGTTGTTGTCGTTGTTTATCAACTTGTGATTGTGAGTATGGGTGTCAGGATAAAGGGCATGTTGCCCGACGGAGGCAGATGGAGATCCGACCGTTCAAAGTGGTTGCAATAGGCATATCGTCAGACAATGAGAAGAGCCTTCTTTTGAATTTGGGATATGAAGGCTTAGAAATAATTTGAGCATGAAATGGCAATCATGCACTAGGGGCTGTTAGAAATAGGGAATAGTAAGAGGGGGGGGTGAATCAGTATTCTACAAACTTTAAATTTTGTCCAATTATGGATATAATAGATTATCTTAATGCATGCATAACATAGAGAGCTAAACAACATGCATAGAAATAAAACTAAAGAACTCATAACACATTATTTATTCTCGAGGAAACCTTGGCCAAGGGAAAACCCCAGTGGGGATGGTACCCACAAAGATCCACTAATCAAAAGTATCTTGTTAAGGATGTTGACCCTGTTAGGAGTCTATTACATGCATATAGTGTCTCAGTATTGATTAAGGGACTATAGGCCTTGTTAGAAGCCTCAACCCTGTTAGGAGTTGGCAATACAAAATGTGATTACCAGATGACCCCACTGCCCAAACAAGTAATATACAATATTCACTGATTACAAAAATAGGTCAAGGTACATACCTTATACTGCTTGCATCAATATCTCTTCGCTGCTCTTCACTTTCGCTATTACATTCACATGTTCATTTCTCTTCTTTTACATTACATTTTTACATATCTTTATACAAGTTATTAAGATTAATAACTTTTCAGTCGGCTATCATATTACAAAATATCTTTATCCAAGGTTAACATCTAGGATGTCATCCCTTTATATTGTTAAGTCATTATTTTGATAAACAAAATAATCCCTTAAATCTTTATCAATTCTGTCTTCATATTCTGTCCTGTCGACTTAACACTGTCTTTAGTAAAACTGTCATAACTTCTTCCATACATGTCATACTGACTTGCGCTTTGAGGTGAGTCTTCAATAGTCACCATAGATTCTATGTTCAAGTGCGCAAGCACTGAACTTACTCCAATCAACATCGCTAATCAAAACTGTCTTCAAGTTCACTGGTAAAAACACACTGTCTCATACTTAGACAATTTGCATTGTGCTCTGACATACTAGCTCTCTGACCTGTGCGATCTTCATGTAGATCATATGTTGCCATAATGACAACATCTATGTAACCAACTCATCCAAATTGCCAACAATCTCCCCCTTTGTCATTGGTGGCAACATATGAGAAAATTAGCTAAGTCTTAGACTCAAAAATTTCAAAATTGTGGCCATAATACAATATATATATATATATATATATATATATATATATATATATATATATATATATATATATATATATATATATATATATATATATATATATATATATATATATATATATATATATATATATATATATATATATACTATCCTTATGACTTCATGAATCCTCTCTATATACTATACTCCCCCTAAGAGTATGCATCCTTATCAATTTTCTGCTATATATCTCTCCCCCTTTGACAACAATGACAAAAAAGGTAAGGAGGGTTACAAAATTGTGTTCACAAAAAGTTATACCTTGATTCAATATTGCAAAGCTGATAGGTTTGCAACACAATCTGCAAAATTAATCTTCATAGCCTCTAATTCTTTCTCCCATGATTTATTAATGGAATCTTCCACACTGAGTAGTACGCACAATCCATAAGATGCAATCTCACATGCTTGGAGATTTTCATAACTAAACTTCTAAAAAGATGTCTTGGTTGAAAGACATTCTTCCAGTTGCCCTTCAATAGTGCTCAATTTTATAGAAATCTGCTCTATTAAAAGAGTGAATCTCTTCAGCTTCTTGTCCTTGTCATCTTGCAAAACTCTCATTTCACCATAAATCTTGCAAATTTTCTGCTCAATATCAAATATCTTCACATTGGGGCTCGAAAGAAGGTTTGTCTCATTCTGAATTTCTGCTTCCTTCATCTTCATCTTCTGAACTTCCTCTGCTACCAAGTTCTCTGATTTTGTACACTGAATGTACAAGGATTTTCCTCTTTCTAAATTCTTTCTCAAGTCCTTTATACAGATAACAAGGTTATTGATATCATTCCTGATATTCTGACTAATGTCCAAAAGTGTTTTGGCCTCATAAGCTGCTTGAGCTTCCATCTTTGCTATATCAGATAGATTTGTAAACTCATCATCAAAAGTATTCATCACTTTCTTTTCTCTTACCAGAGGGTCATCTTCTGCAATTTGTGTAGTAATAATGCCTTGTAACTTCTCAGTAAGTTACTTCAAGCATCCTTCAAGACTCTTTACTTTCTTATTCTTTCCGATGATCTTGTTCAAAGATGTGATCAATTCCATATGATCATCATCATCTACTTCCTTTCTCAAATTCTCAATCATAGAACCGATCCGAGTTTTCTTAACAGTCTCAGGTGTAAGACTGATTTCTTCTTGAGTGGGAATAGGTACTTGTTTCTCTACCACTTTAGGTTCTACAATTTTGGTTTGTCTTCTCTTCTCCTTTGGTACTATCCTGCTCTTCAAAAACCAAATTGTCAACAATGTTTTCAAGATTCTTGAATAAGTTATCATCGCTATCCAAGGTGATCTTAGTTCCTTCAACATTCAAGACTTCATCCTCAATATTTATGGCTGGTGGAGAGGGAATGTCCTCTTGTTCTAATTCTTCTACTTGATCTTTAGATTCTACTGCAACTGATGATTCTCCAGCATTTTTTGACATAACCTTAATGATCGCTTGCTCTGTTTCTGTGTTAACTTCTTCATATCTACCTCCCATAATTTGAATAGTTCTCTTCTTGGTTCTCAGATGGGTTCTTAGATCCTTCATAATCTGATTGAAGTGTTCTTCATCTCTCACAACACAAAGTTTTCTTACAAGCTTTTCTCTAATAGCTATATCTTCTTCTGATGCTCTCTTCTTTCTATTTACAAGTTTCTTGTACAAGTCATCAGGTATCTTACCTGAAATTGTATCAAATTTCTTATCAAATAAAATTATATGCTTCACCACTACATTTTCTAGATTCAATCTTTTTGCATAATCATAGAGATCATAATAATTAGCTTCTTCGTGGTTTTTCCCATCTTGGGTTATCCACATAAATATGGTGTTCATTTTGTTTGGTGTTGCTTATATGCTTTCATGATTATTTCTGTTTCATTAATCTAATTGGATTTACATTGCTACCAAATCAATTAAGTTTAAAAATATCTTGGGATAACTGATTCACTCACCCTCTCAACTATCTAGGGCTATTCAACAATTGGTATCAGAGCTTGGTCCCTTGTAGATAAAACTTTACTACTTGAAGGAGATCTTGGCACGTTGAACAAATTGCTAGAGAATACTATTTTGATGAAGAAATAAAGACAATTCTAGATGATATAGAATGCACATAATCTAAGAATGAAGAGCTAAAAGAAAATCTCAAGGGGGTGAACGTTTGTATCTCTAAGCTAAGGGAGAAAATCTAGAAATTCAAAGAAAGACACAAAGAGATAAGCCAAGAGCTAAGGGAATCAAAAGAGAATGTGGTAAATCTAAAACTATAACTGGATGATTGCAAAAATAATGAAGAATTTCTCAAGGAAAACGTCAAGAAGAAAATGGAAGAATGGAATAAGACTGAACGAGATCTTAATTATACTATCAAATAGAAGATGGAAGAATGAAAGAAAACTAGAGAAAATCTCAAAGATATTATTAAGTAGAAGACTAATGAAAATGAGAAGTTGGATAAATTTAATTAAGGAAGCGGAGATTTGAAGAAAAAGTTTGTGAAAGTAGCACTATCTTGGACCAAATTTTGTCCTCGCAGAATTGGCACAAGGATAAGGAAGAACTAAGTTTCACCTTGGTGAATGTTTAGATCAGAAGGCCAAAGGTAAAGACAAAAATACCTTCAATCAAATAACAAAATACTCAAAGGTATTTATCATTTAATGGTCATTAACTTCCATGCAAGAATTTTGGACATAAGGTTGTAGAATGCAAGAGCAGAAAATAATAGAATATTCAATGTTTTAGCTGTCACAAGTTTGGTCATAAGGAAAATTAATGTAGAAGACAAGTATCTAATTTGGTTAGGATGAATAGGACTAACAACATCTTTCATGGTAATTTTTATATATGTCATAATTATGGTCACAAAGCTAATCAATGTAGATCTAGGGTTTAATTAGTAAGATCATCACAAAAGAATGTGAAATGTTTCAAATGTGGTCAACTTGGTCATTATGCTAGCACTTGTAGATCTGTTGATGCTTTGAAAAAGTTTGGAAATGATAAGAATGTTATAGGTTCAAGTGAATCTCATAAAATAGTCATGGCATGGAAGAAGAAAGAAAAAATTGAAGGAAGTATGTATGTGGCACCAAATCATGGTGTTAGATCTTATGGTAACTAAGCCAAATGCCTTGGCTTAGGGGAGTATTACAAAGCATAATTAGTCAGTTCCCCCTCTCCAAAATAAGGTATGATGTGTTTTCAAATTAATTAAGTTGGGTTTCATTGTTTGAAATATGAAGTACATTTGATGGCATCATCAATGCACTTTTCAACAAAAAATCATCAAGAGTAATTAATGATGAGAGTATCATTATAGAAAAACCATTTCTGATCACAAAGGAAGCCATTGAGGCAATTAATAGTTTGTGCAGTGTTGGAGACCTCTCTTACAAAATTTACTTTCAAACTTGAGAGGATTCTACTTCGACTATTGTTGTATATCTTTCACATAGGATGGTGAAGGGAAATGAATGGTTTGATCTATGTAGTCTGTTAATGGAAAATTTTCTTGAGAGCATCAAAATGTCTATGGTTGAGGGTTACTCTTTCCATTTTGGTTCTTTTCTCATGTGCTTTATATTATATTTTCTAAATCCATTTCCATCAAGGAAAACTATTGTGTGGTTGTCTGACATCCCTATCAGAAAGAAAGTTTGTAGATATATGGGATATATGGGATAATTGGAATATAAATAGAATGCATGCAGTCTATTTCTTATTATTGCAAGTGGATTTATACTCTGGTGTAGTTTCTATGTTTGTCATCCTTTTTGAAGAGGGTTCCTCCTCAGGTTTGAAGAGGTTAGAAGTGATGCAATGGAGGATGGGGAGAGGGGCCAAAGGTACACCCTAGCCAGATCCACCTTGCAGAACAACACACGGAAGCAACAACACACAATAGTGAGAGAGAGAATGCAAATACTTTATTATATTATCTTCAAATTAATTCATACATGCTGGACTATAAGGCCTTCCTGGTTTAGGCCAAATATTACAATCAAGTACATAAGTCCTCCAACATGCGAGGATCTGCCAACAATCTCTAATTTTCTATCTTCTATCTTCTATCTTCTATCCAACACTGACTCCCTAAACTCTAACCAAACAACTATATTTATACAAGAGGCTACCGAGCCAAGTCGGCCTTCAAATCCAAAATCAATGGAAGGATTGACTAGATCTAGCTCCACACGCTTCCCAATGATGGATACCAACATTAAATCTGTGACCCAAATTAAATGCACAAGTTGGCCTCAAAAGAAATCCAAAATAAACAACTCGGTGAGAAAGGAAATTGAGTGCCAGACAAGCATCACCGAGCGCCAAGGAAATTAACCGAGTGCCATAGAGATAACCAACCAACACTGGCGAACAAAGGAAATCAAGCAACACCAAACCAACTCAAATATGTTTTTGATGACACAAGATTGCCAAGGACCCGAGATGCTCCTGCATCAGACACCTAGGGTTATTTGAAATGATTCTCCAAATCATGAAACATGTATGATCTGAGCTGCATCCAACTCAGACTATGAAATCCATGAACTATCTTCGATCAGTCTATTCTTCCACTTTACCAGATATTCCATATATTGTTTTCCTCTTGTACTACTTCCAATTCTTTGCTCCATAATCTACTCAACTTCTTCCATCTGCTTCTTCGGATAATCCATCAGTACTGTCATGTCTTCATCAGGTTCATGAAACTCATACAAATCAGCAATGTTGAATATAGGTGATATATCCATGTCATCAGGTAACTCAATCTGATATGCATTTCCACTATCAAATTTTCTCAAAATCTTGCAAGGTCCAAACTTCTTCATCTTCATCTTCTCATATGTTCCAATAGGAAATCTGCCTCTCTTCAAATGAACCATCACTTCATCACCAACATCAAAAGTCTTATGTCTTCTTGATCTATCAACTCTGACTTTGTATTTCTGATTACTCCTTTCCAGCTTAAACTTCACATCTTCATGCAATGTCTTCATGTACTCAGCAAATTTTACTCCTTCAACACTTCTCTTTCTTTCATCAGCAGGGTCTCTCAAATCTAATATACCTCTCGGTTTTATGTCATTTACAATCTCAAAAGGTGTTTTCGAGTACTCCTATTCACTGAATTATTGTATGCAAACTCTTCTTGTGCCAACACAGAACCCCAATTACTTGGTGTGTCTCCAACTAAACATCTCAAAAGATTTCCCAAACTTCTATTCACAACTTTTGTCTGTCCATCAGTTTGTGGGTGAAATGTAGAACTATATTTCAACTCAGTACCAAACTTTCTCCAAAGAGCCTTCCAAAAGTATCCAACAAATTTACTGTCTCGGTTAGAGATAATAATCCTCGGTAATCCATGCAATCTAACAATTTCCTTAAAGAAAATATCTGCTACATGTACTGCATCTGATGTCTTTCTACAGGGTATAAAATGTGCCATTTTAGAAAATCTATCCACAACAACAAATATAGAAGCATTACCTCTTACTGTCTTCGGTAAGACAAGAACAAAATCCATACTGATGTCAATCCAAGGTTTCTCAGGTACAACAATCGGTGTATACAATCCAGTATTCTGACTTACTCCTTTTGCAACTTGACAAACTCCATAACTTTTCACAAATTTCTGAACATCTTTATACAATTGTGGCCAAAAGTATTTCTCCTTAAGCAAATTCAATGTCTTATCAACACCAAAATATCCAGCCAAACCACTACTATGTTTTTCCTTTATCAAATTACTTGTCATTGGTCCTCTCGATATACACAACTGAATAACTTTAAACAACAAACCTCCTTGCATAAAATATTCATCCCATTTAGTACTTAGTTGATCTTAAATAGGTACTTTGCACTTTCTCCACAGCTCAAAAAAATTAGGATCAAATTCATAAGAATCTCTCATGTCATCAAAGCCTAAAACTTCAATTTTCATCTCGTTCATCAAATATCTTCTTCTACTCAATGCATCAACAACTTGGTTAGTGACTCCACTCTTATGTTTTATCACAAATGTATAACTCTGCAAATACTCAACCCATTTCATATGTCTTTGATTCAACTTATTCTGACTACCCAAATACTGTAAAGCCTTATGATCAGTATACAATACAAATTCACTCGGCATCAAATAATGTCTCCATTTCTTCAATGCTTGAACAATAGCATAGAATTCTTAATCATACACAAAATATTTCCTTTTTGCATCATTCAACTTTTCACTAAAGAAAGAAATAGTTTTACCTTCTTGACTTAACACAGCTCCAATTGCACTACCACTTGCATCACATTCCACTTGAAATACCTTTTTGAAATCAGGCAATGCCAAAATAGGCAATTCAGAAACCTTGTGCTTTAGGGTCTCAAAACTTTTATCAGCTCCATGTATCCACTTGAACTCTCTTTTATCTCCTCTCATAGTCTCAATCATAGCATTACAAATTGAGCTTAAATTCTTAATGAACTTTTGGTAAAAAATTGCCAAACCATGAAATGATCTTACCTCACTAGCATTCTCAGGTGTAGGCCAATTCAAAATAGCTTCAACCTTTTCAAGGTCCATTTTCAAAATCAGATGAAATCACAAATCCCAAATACGCAATCTCTTCTTTCATGAATGAACACTTTTTTAGATTTATTAGCAACTTTTCTTCTTTCAATCTCTGCAAAAATTGTCTAACATGCAACAAATATTCTTCTCTGGTCTTACTGAATATCAGAATATCATCAAGATATACAATCACAAACTTACCCAAGAATTTCTTCAAAACTTCATTCATCAATCTCATAAAAGTACTCGGTGCATTAGTTAAACCAAAAGGCATAAACAACCACTCATACAAACTTTCTTTTGTCTTGAAAGAAGTCTTCCATTCATCACCTTCTCTAATTCTGATATGATGATACACACTTTTCAAATCAATTTTGGTAAAATACTTTGCTCCAGTCAATCTATCCATTATGTCATCCATTCTCGATATAGGAAACCTATACTTCATTGTTATCTTATTGATTGCTCTGGAATCAGTACACATTTTCCATTCTTCATTCTTCTTAGGTTCCAATACCATAGGTACTGCACAAGGACTCAAACTTTCTCTGATCAAACCTTTCTTTAACAATTCTTGAATCTGTCGATTCAATTCCTGATTCTCGATAGGTGTCAATCGATGAGGTGCCTTATTCAGTAAACTAGCTCCAAGGATTAGATCCATGCAATGATCAATGCTTCTCTTCAGTGGTAAACCATCAGGTACATTATCAAAAATAATTTCACTATACTTGGTGAGTAACTTATCAATCTCCTCAAGGACACTATCATCTATTCTCTTACGCAGTTTGTTAGGAATCACAACAAAACATACATCACTCTTCTTTAAATCCTTAACAAACTTTCTTCCTTCCATTAATAAAACTTTCACAGATGTGCAAACATTACTAACATGTTCTTCCATCATATATAGCATATCTATCATATTTCCAAGGTCTACCCAACAAAATATGACAACAATCCATAAGCATGATATCACATAACGTGCCTTATCATAGTACTTTCTAATTTTAAAATTCACATAACATTGTTCACTTACCAAGAGTGTATGCTCATCTTTGATCCATGAAATCTGATAGGGCTTTGGATGTTCCAACCTTTTCAACTGCAACTTTGTGACCATCTCCTCAGATGCCAGATTCTCCAAGCTACCACTATCAATTATTACCTTCCAAACTTCAACATAAACTCTACATCTGGTCTTGAACAAACTTTTCCTTACCAGATCTTCCTTTTTACCTTCATTCCAAAGTGCTCTCCTTACCATCAATTTATTTTCCTTCTCAGGTTCATTCAGTGACTCTTCTTGCACCAAAGCATTTCTACTATTACCATCCTTCTTACTTGCATTTGTACACTCAAATGATCTATGTCCTTCTTCTCCACAACTGTAACAAGTTCCTCAAAAACCACCTCTATTATAACCACCTCGGTAGTTACTGCCTCTACCTCTAAATGAAATTTCACCTTTCCACTCTATCTTGCCTTTATCCAGAGTTGTCTTTTCAGGTTTAGATCTACTATTTTCACCATGAGATCTACCTCTTCCTCTAGGGAATCTACTGTGTGTGTGAAAATTGTACCTGATCTGTAGACACAACACTCAGTAAAACATTAGAGGTTAGTGATAATCAAAATCGTGCAAAATTGAAAGCTATCTAACCAAGCGATTTACTGCCTTCTAGTAGGTGCGAGATTAATGTTCTCAGATTGTAATCGAGATCAGTGACCTAGATGACACCTAAATGAAGGATTTGAATGCAATTGATCTAGATATGAGATATGAATGCAATTAATCTATTTTTTAGATTTTTCTATGCAATAAGAATGATAAAAACTTGATATAAATCTATGCTATTGAAAACTGATATGCTATGCTAATCTAGAAATGATATGCAATATGAATCTAAATGAATGCAAAAAAAATAAAAATAAGATTGATCTCACAAAGATGTCGATTCGCAAGAGCTTTGATTCTTCAATTCCAATTCTCCAGCGTGATTGTGCAAAATATGAGATGATTTGTGAAGAGCTGAAGCCTTTAATTTATAGAAATCCAGGGCTTTGGAGGTGCATGGATAAAAGCCATAAATCACTCAAATTAACTCATCTTGATTTTTGAGTTATTTTTAAATAAAAGATAATTAACTCACAAAAACATGCAAAAGTTAAGTTTTAACTCAAAATAGAGTTTAGCTTTAATTGATAATTGATAGTTGTCTGCTTTTATGATTGTGCATGTTTTATTTATGAATTAATTTAATAATAAAGTGATTTATTTCCAACTTAACTGCTTTTAAAAATAAAACAATTGATTTATGGGTTAATCAATTATTTAATCAAACTTTTATTAAAAACTATATTATTAAATAATGACAACTTGCTTTAATTAATTAAATAAGAATTTAATCAATTATTCATATGATATTAGATTTATTGTCAAAATTAAATAATACAATTAATAATAGATATAATTAAATTTAATTACACAATTAAGTGGCAAATATTAAATCTAATTAATTAAATATGAAAATATTCAATTAATCAAACTTTAGGATAAATGTGATTTATTGCCAAATAATTATAAAATTAAAGATAATTAAGATAATTAGGAATATTACTAGGAATATTCCCCGATGCAAAATTTAAGATAATCAATTAGATTTGATGATGTTTAGATGTGCCTTAGATTAGAACTTTGATGTCGATTTCATATGATTTGATGATATAGGAGGTTAATGAACTTATAGCCCATTTTTAGGGTATTACATCTACCACCTCTACCTCTTTGTCTTTGCTCATGTCTCTTATTCAATTTCTCCTCAGCTTTCAATGCAAATTGATAAGCCTCTTCAATATTCTCCAATTTGACCAAACTATTTTCTTCTTGGATGGAAACTCTCAAACCATTCAGGTATCTAGCAATTCTTTCCACATCATCTTCATCATGTCCAGATTTGATATCTAATCTATAGAATTCCTTAGTATATTCTTTTACCGAGCTATCTTTCTGCCTTAAACTTTGCATTTGCCTAACTAGGCTAACTTGATAATCACAAGGTAAGAAATTTCCTTTCAATTTATTCACCATTTTACTCCATTCCTTGATTTTGTCTTTGCCTTTCCTCTTTCTATCCAACTGCAGATGTTCCCACCACAAGGATGCATGACTTTTCAACTTTGTGCTTGCAATTTTCACCTTCTTTTCCTCAGGTACATTTTCATACTCAAAATACTTTTCCATCTCAGTGATCTAATCCACCAATTCATCAGAATCCAATTTTCCACTATACTCATTAGGATTAAAGTGTGGTGTAGACTTCAGACTTGTCAAAGCCTTCAAGAATCTTTCCTCACCTTGATCCATCATAGGTGCAGGTTCTACATCACCTTGTTCCACCTCAATTTCATCATCACTAACATCTTCAAGATACCTTCCTCTTCTCTAGGTTGTTTCAATAGCTTCCAATCTAGTAGCAAGTTGTCTCAACATGTACGCCAATCCTAGATCTGCATCTTGGCTCCCACGAACCATCTTGAAAACCCTCTACAATTGCAGGTCAAATCACAATCTGCTACCCCACAAAAATTCAACTAGGGCTTCCCAAGAAGGAACTTTCAAACCTAGATTCACAAACCTAGATCCAGATCTCACCTCGCTCTGATACCACTTGATGCAATGGAGGATGGGGAGAGGGTCCAAAGGAACACTCTAACTAGATCCACCTTGTAGAACAACATGCGGAAGAAACAACACACAATAGTAAGAGAGAGAGAGAGAGAGAGAGAGAGAGAGAGAGAATGCAAATACTTTGTTATATTATCTTCAAATTGATTCATACATGTCGGGCTGTAAGGCCTTCTTGGTTTAGGCCAGATATTACAATCAAGTACAGAAGTCCTCCAACATGCAAGAACCTGCCAAAATTCTCTAATTTTCTATCTTCTATCCAGTGCTGACTCCCTAAACTCTAACCAAATAACTATATTTATACAAGAGGCTACCGAGCCAAGTCAGCCTTCAGATCCATAATCAACAAAAGGAATGAACAGATCTAGGTCCACACGCTTCCCAATGATGGATACCAACATTAAATGTGTGACCCAAATTAAATGAACAAGTTAACCTCAAAAGAAATCCAAAACAAACAACTCGATAAGCAAGGAAACCGAGCACCAGACAAGCATCACCGAGCGCCAAGAAAATTTAGTGAGTGCCATAGAGATAACTGACTAACACCAGCAAAAAAAGGAAATTGAGCAACACCGAACCAAATCAAATATGTTTTTGGTGACACAGGATTGCCAAGGACCCAAGATGCTCCTGCATCAAGAAGTTAACATTGGTGGTTCCCCTTTAGAACCTAAAATAAGGAACACGTTCTAAGGGAAATGAAGTTGTCAGTGTGATATCTAAGGAACAGGAAAAGGACGGTGTTTCTCTATTTGATTTAGGCTTTGTTGATTCAGATGTAGTTAGATGATGTTGGAAGAAGGTGAATTGAATAGGATTTGTGAAATGTGGTGTGCCTACTCTTCAGATAATAGGATTGAAATAAAAAATGCATTAATGGATTATTTTCTTAGTAAAGATTTTTTTTTTTTGTTTCTAGTATTTTCTGGATGATATGATGAAAATTATTGAGGGAAGGTTGTTACAAGAAAGTTCTGAAGCATGTAAGTTCAATGATGTGACTGAGAGAAAATGTGCTAATGCAAAACATAAGTTGTCTAAAAATATTGATGAGACAAGAGAATGTTTAAAAGAGATGTCTGATATTTACTGGAATTATCTCTGATGGCTTGCCACTATTGATAATTTCAAAAGCAAGATTGAAATCATCGAGTCTAAGAAAAATGATATTTGTAAGAATTTTGATTTCTTCAAAGATAAGGGTGCAAAACATATAATTAGAGTTTTTGAATTACAATCTAAGTTGTATGTTCAGAGACATAGAATATTTGGTGAGGACTTTTTGGTTGGTGAAGGACATGGTTGAGGTCTAGTTAGAACATATTTCTAGAATTCTCCCTGATGTAGACAACTATGAAAATTAGTACGAATCTTTGGACTGGTCATCATCCTTTGATATGTTGGTTGAACATGATAGTTTGTGTGCTCATATGAGTTCTGTTGTGGATGCTTGGAAGAGGAATCTTCTAATCATGAAAAAAAAGGTACAAGAAAATTTTTCTTCTGAAGACTTCTGCTTTAATCTAATTTATTGTTATTTGGCCCTTTTCCATTTCTAGAAAAAAGGGGGAGAACATGTAGTAAAAATATAAATACTTAACTTAGGGGGAGAATTTTTTTTGATGATTTGGAGTTTCTCTATTTTTGGTGTTTTTCCATCAATGCTAATGGGGGAGATCATTTAAATGGATGATGTTGGAATTATTTTCTTTGATGTCAAAACCTAGGTATTGGATGGTTGTGCTACGGGTGATGTACAAAATTGATCTATCATATGCAGTATTATATGGAAACATATTTCATGGATGATTATCCTTGTTTTGGTAATGGTGGTATATCTTTTTGGTACATCTATTATATTTAGTGTGATATGGTGACTTGATGATGAAGTATGTGGAGACATTCCTCACTCTAGTTTTGGGAGTAGTTTTGGTTGAGATCAGTTGAAGATACTACAAAAAATATGAAGATCGATATTTTATTAGTTGTTGGTTTCCAAATCTTTCTTTGGGTATTCTTTCTATCTGAGCATTCATGCAACATGTTACAAAATTTTTGGTATTTTATTCATGTTCTTCCAGTTGGTTGTGAACTTGATGAAAACTAGGCATGGTCTTGGTTGTGGTGTTTCCATTGGCATCAAAATTCAATATCTTTTGGTAATTTTGTTTTGTAACATGTTTATCCTATGTGGGACATATCTATGGGTCTTGTGGTAATGTGGAGAGAAGATCTTATATGCGACCTAATCTTTTGGGTCTAATGATAGAATGTCATTCATTAATGATATTTTAATTTTGTTATTCATGCTGACGTGTTTTGGTTGGTCGACTCATTATAGAATTATATTATTCCTATGGGTATATATCTAGAACATCATTTTGGTTCTGTATGATGATGGATGAGAAGGAAGTGGATACGGATTGTAAAATCAAGTGAAAGTGATACCGTAAAAGAAGATGTGATATAGAGTTTGGATGAAGAGATAGAAAAGGGTTTTGCAATTGATTTCTATTTGGATCTACTATAAATAGTAAAAATGCTATTATTTGAAACTGAATTCATGCATGTGCAGATGCAATTTCCTCAGTTCAAGTATTGATTGTAAGGGTATGTGCAGGATCATGGTATGCCAAAAAGTGGAGATGTGAAAAAACAAACTTTTCACTCGTCCAAAAGCGCACAAATGGATTTGTTGACTTTTTAGTAGGCCTGGGTGTCAGTACACCTGGCCAAGCCAAAAGACAAACCAAAGGCCTAATTATATATCCGATAATATCGGATATCCAATTTTTGCCAGCAATAATATATTTGCATACCCTGGTCGTGTTCAACATTTTCACTATGAAAACGTTGAACGCGGCTAGGGCTTTCAGATATCCGGTTTTAGATCCCCTATTCAATTTTTTTTCAATCTAAGGTAAGTTCAATCTTTAAATTTTTATTGTTTTTATTGTGTTTTAATAGAAATTTATAGTTTTTTATATAAAAATTAGCCCGTTTAAATGAGTTTTTGTATTATTTTTTAAAATTCATTATAATTATCTATTTGTTTTCTAATTGTAATCAGACATAGAATCAGAAAACCCTCCTAATGATCTTGTAAATAATCTAGAACCACCTCCCAACAATCCCCCGCTTTCAGAAGATGAACCAGTGTCAAATCCTCACCATTTAGAGGATCTCATAGGAGACAATCTTGTTAGAGTAATCATACTTTATGCTTATTAATTAAATCACTTTGGTTTAATTAATTAAGTCATTTATTACTTTATTTACTTAAGCTATTTTTTAGGTGCATTATAATTAATATATTTATTAATTATAATGTGCAACCTAGCTTTATTTTTTGCTTTATAGTTTTAGGGTTTTATTGTTCACCTATATGGTTGAACCCTTTGTACATTCTTTTCAGATAATCTTGGAATACAATTGCTCTTTGCATGTCCATAAGATGTCTCTGGCTTTTTGGCCTCCATAGATTTTTCTTGCTTCTGTTCTTTGCTTCTTCCATGTGACAGGGTTATGCATGCAGGTGTTCTTGGGAGATTAGTTTTTCACCTAATCTAACATGGTATCAGAGCCATCTTGCTGCTCGCTGTTCATGTTTTGTTGAAGTGATTCAGAAGCAAGACGTTATTTTTTATTTCTTTTTTGCCTGAAAAAAGAAAAAAAAAAAATTTGGGGGTATTTTGAGCAAAAACGGACGTCGCCATTGCGTTTAGAAGGCCCGGAAGAGTCAAAAATCATATAAAGTTTGCAATTTTTGGCCACTGTGACTTCTGGGAGAAAATTTTTGCCCTCCTAGGGCCGTACGGCTTGAAAATCGAAAAAAAATTTAAAAAAATCATTTTTTAATGATTTTTTGCGTTTAAAAAAAATGCAGCCTTTGTTTTTTAAAAAGCGCCACCCGCGCTCCTCCGCCGTGCCACCTGCGCTCTTCCACCGCCGGTTTTTCGCGGCCCCAGCCGCTGCCTGCACTCCGCCGCCGCTGGTCCTCCGCCGCGCCACCGGCGCTCTTCCGCTGCCGGCCCTTCGTGGCCCCAGTCGCTGCCTCCGCTCCGCTGCGCTGCAGCACCTTCGCGGCCCCAGCCGCCTCCCGGCCCCGCTCCGCTCCAGCGGGCGCACCGCCCAGCCTCCTCCGCCGAGCGCTCCGCCCAGCAGGCTTTAAGCCCCGCGGGCCTTTGCGGCGGTCATATGGGTGACCAGGGATTCCGGGTTTAGCCCCCTACGCACGCCATGCGCCCAGGGGATCTTTTTTTTCCAGCCCTAGGGGCTTAAAAATCTTTTTTGATGCTTTTTAATGGTACCTGGGCTTTTTTTGCTCTATCTGGAGCATACAGAGGTCTTTTTTGGCCTTCTTTATATCGTCGGAAAGCTCTTTCCGAGCTCTTTCTGATTATGATGGTTAGGATTTTTGGATCTGCTATTTTGATAGTGTTTTTTTTCTGTCAAAGGTGATGTTTATTTTTTGCCTTCCGGGAGCCATATCTCGCTCATCCGGACTCATTTTTGGGCTCACCATATATCATCGGAAAGCTGGCTTTGTGAGTTATTCAGTTGCAGGGGTCTTTTATCCAGATTTTGTTCCAGGTTTTCTCTCTTTTGAGTTTTGCACTTTCACACTCTGGCGGATTACTTGGGTTCTACAGGTCCTGGGATCTCTTCTTCTGTTCTTCTGGCTCACTCTTCTCTCTAACTTCTGAGCATTGTATGCTTCTCTTCTATAGCATTTCTTTTATGTAAACGCACTGAGATAAAGTGCCTACTTTTGCATATCTGGGATCTTGTACTCCTTTTTTTTTTTTGTACTCGCACTCAGTTATAAAGTGCCATGGGGGGTTATGATATTTTGCCTTTTGTGCTCATCCACCTTTGTCAAGTGAGTGTACCTTCCACGACATTAGCCCATGTTGTGTGTCTATGATACCGCCCTTTATCCTGTGCTTGTACTTCTGTTGCACTGTTGGTGTTCCTGATTCTTCTTCTTGCAGATGTTTCTGGCATTGCATTTCAGTGTTCCTGTCACCCCTCTCTCTGTTCAGCATTATGGGGGGGGGGTTCACCTGTTGGTTCTATTGCTTCCTTGGTTCGATTGAGTGATCTACGTATTCAGTTTTTGTTCCTATGTACTAGGCGGATGCAGTGGCTAGGCACCTATGCATTTCAGTGAGATGGATCATCTACTATATAGACACTCGTTCATTCCTTTTTTGGAGGTCACCTCTTCAATTGATCAGCTCTTCAGACTTTGTCTTCTCTACCTGGTCATGCACTATTTCAGTGGGGGTTCCAGCAGTATTCTTCTGACAGTGTTTGCAGCTTTATGCTTCGGAGATGCTTCATGCTCTTTCTTGTTCTTTTCTTTGGGACATTCCCTAGATTGGAGGCTTTGTTTCCTTCATCTAGTTTATTTTCTTGTACCTGGGTACTTGATCAGGCCTTGTTGCCGGGACCCATTTTCTGCTTTCATAGCTATGCTAGGTTAGCTTCCCTCTTGAGCTATGCTTAAGGGGGGGTGTTAGAGTAATCATACTTTATGCTTATTAATTAAATCACTTTGGTTTAATTAATTAAGTCATTTATTACTCTATTTACTTAAGCTATCTTTTAGGTGCATTATAATTAATATATTTATTAATTATAATGTGCAACCTAGCTTTATTTTTTGCTTTATAGCTTTAGGGTTTTATTGTTCACCTATATGGTTGAACCCTTTGTACATTCTTTTCAGATAATCTTGGAATACAATTTCTCTTTGCATGTCCATAAGATGTCTCTGGCTTTTTGGCCTCCATAGATTTTTCTTGCTTCTGTTCTTTGCTTCTTCCATGTGACAGGGTTATGCATGCAGGTGTTCTTGGGAGATTAGTTTTTCACCTAATCTAACAAATCTAAATCAGCTTAGAGGGTTTAAAACTACCTATGCCAATATCACCACATTGTGCCCCATGTTTACCACATTGAACTCCATTATTGAAACATGGAGCAAATTATAGAGAAACATAGTGTTGCACTTCTTTGGTGTGATTCCATGCATGCCCAGTTTGACGATGGGCTTGACTATGATCAACTCACGAACCTAAACATAACAAAACATGACATACACAATCTTTTTATGGATCCTAAAATTGGTCTAAAAGTGGATGCTAAAAAAACCAAGTTGTCAATTAAATGGTGCACAAATAGTGCAATACGTGACAACTTTTGGGACCGCTGGTGGATGGTTTTTGATAGACAACCTCACAGCAATTTGGATGTCCCATTTTATTTTATTAAAAAATTGTATGCTGAATTTGTGCTCGGTCACAAGGTCAATTATTGGAGTATGAGACCGAACCAGGGTGTAGGTTTAGGCACTCCTCAGGACAGGGCGCCATGGGCACAATTGGTGAAATCCTGCACATATGTCCCCCCTCCTGATATTTCACCACCTCCCATAGTGCAGCATCCTGACATTATTGCTGAGACTGGCTCATAGACTATTCGAGCCATTCACACCTTGAGTGATTTGCTAGTTACATAGAGCATGACATTGTTGCCTCCTCATGCTGATGGTTCTGGCCCTTCCACATCCTCCATGAGCTCACATGTTTGTGTGCCCCACACTTGCATTATGTGCAAGAATCTGTGCTTAGGTCCCCTAAATGATAGTGATGCATATAATTATGTCTTTGAGGTGGATGATTCTACACATCACACTATAGGCACTGAAGCACCTCATGAAGATGTGCATTAGGGGCATACAGAGCCATGGACTCCTACTGTTATGGTAAGGGTAAAAAGTTCACTTTTTACATTGTATTTAAATTTTATCTTTCATATTTTTAGTAGAATTTTATTATAATAATTTTCCACTTATTTGTTTTATGTGTTACATTTATGTTCAGTTGATGACAGAGGAGGAGATGGCATAGGTGGAGGGGTTCATGCTTTCATCCATATCATTTGGTCTTGATAGTTCCATAGTACATATGTTTTAATGTACTCATTGGTTTCCTTAAATTATTATAATAGTATATGTACATTGTTTTCTAATTTTTACAATCATCTTATTACATACTGATGCAGGTGTCACTAGTTGCCACTAGGGAGTAATGTGAGGGGGTACAAGTGTCAGGCGTTGACAAGGGAAAGGTAATTAAGTAATTTAGTTTGTTAATGCATACATGTATACTTGTCAGTTGTGTGTACTTATTTTTAATTTACATGGTTTATTTGATAGAGAGTGGCATCTGATGATGTCGTGAGACCCTATCGTCATGATAGAGTCACAGGCATATCCATTCGCAGTGATAGCCCCACAATACATATATTTCTAAAGTTATTTGTGTGTATTTTACTATCAAGTATATATAATATGATCAAGTTATGATAGTATGAAGTATTTGTTTTACTTTTGTAGGTCACTCCTAGTTTGAAGGAGGTAGAACACCAAGGGTTTGTATCGCTGATGACTCAGCTAACATTTCCTGAAGAAAGTTCAACACAGGTAAGTTTTATTGTTAATTCAGTTATTTTGTAAACATATATTTGCTACCAAGTATTTAACATTAAATTGTATAACTCATAGATCAATCTCATGTTCACAAACATATACAGGTCGGAGTTGACATTGTTGGCATTGTTCCTGTGCTACCAAGGACATATATTAGGTCTCTTATCCGTGGGAGGAGACAGAGAGGCGAGGTATATGAGAGTTCAATTTTAGTTCAAATTTTATTTATTATTGTTGACTATGATTCTGAATTGTAATCTAACTCGGGGTTTCACTTTTGTGTTTGAATGTAGGATCCATAAGAGCCAAAGAGTACTTCAAAGAGGCTGCATTTTGATGATCCACCAGTAGAATAGGATGTCCTAGAAACATTTTTAGTTGAACTTATTATTTTGAGATGTCATATGACACATTTTGAGATGGCGTATGCCACATTGTATCTAGACATGTTGACATGTAAATATGTACAAAATTATTGTTCATTTTGATATATATGAAACTTGATATTCGATCCAATTTGTTAATCGTGCATTCATTTATTCATTGTTAGTATGTAAATATGCTTGTGTGTATGTACTCATGTGTACGATCTATGCCTTGGGTGGTCCCACAATAGTGTGTCCCACTTTTTGGCCAACTTTGACACAGAGATCAACATTCTAAGAAAAAACTTCACTTTTGAACACTTATTGCCGCAAAACTATTAGGAATTTGAAGATAATGTAAACAAGAGTCTTTTAAAATTTTCTTTCTAGTTTCTAAATATATTTAAAAAAAAAAAATTAAAATCCATTTTTCCTTCTCGTTCGAAAAGTGGTTTGTGTGAAAAATTATGTTTTTAAGAAGTTACTGTCACTTGGATCAACATAACTTTTTTTTTAAATATGATAACGATGTAGTTCTTTCACGATTATATTTGTAACTTCAATATCTAAAGGATGCAATTGGTTTCATTCATTTTGGGTCAATATTTCATGGTTTATTAAGTTCTAAAGTGACAATAACTGTAATTTAGTCATAAGGTCACTTGGATTGCTCTAACTTGATCTATATATATCAAAATTCATTTTTTCTTTTTTATATAGAAAGGTAACAAAAATAATATTTTCCTACATATTTTTCATAATTTACTATTTTTTACAAAGTCTTGAAGAGACAAGTTGTTGAATGACCAAACAACCTATGTTTAGTTAAAGTAATATTTAAAAGTGATAATGAACTCAATATGTATTAAAATTATATTCATTAGAAAGCTTGTTCTAAATAGCATCATACTATATAGATAGGTTTTTCAAATGGATTCATTTGATTTGCCAAAACATAAAGTCGAAGTGATTTTTTGTCAACATTTTAATAGGTGCGAAGGAGAATCCATTGTAGGTATGAATGAGGAGTATAGATGTTATATCAATATTTTTTTAATCTAAGAGGCTTTGATCTAACCATTTATAATTTATTCCTTCAAATAGAACCTCTCAAGGCTTAAATCATCATATTTTATTAAAAATGTGTTATTTCAGCAAAAATCAGCATGTCTTAAAAAGTGGGACACACTATTGTGGGACCACCCCCTTAAGTATATTCATGTATATTCAAGTACATTCTTCATAACCTAAATTCATGTGTATGTGATATGTGCATGACTTAAGTGAATTCATGTGGTATGCTTTATAATCTATGTGCTACATGTATGCTTCACGACTTAAGATAATTTATGTGTACACTTTATGTGCTACGTGTGTTCACACATGTAATTTGTCAGTTAAGTGAATTCAAAATTTATGTACTACATTGTATTCATGTGTATCTGATGCTCTCAACCAATCAAATATGATGCAGAGCCCTCTACTATCCCCTCATGGAACTCAACTCAACTTGAGGATTCTACAAGCATCTTGGAATCTACTCAAGGAGTTAGTCTCAACTCAAGGGTCAAATAGAGTGCTCTGACTTTAGAGAACCAACACATCAAACATTTTGAACAAGTTCACTTCCTCTAACCTTTCATCCCAACTTCTCTTGGCACCAACTCCATTATAGGCCTCTCAGTGCACCTAGAGCCTCCATCTTGTCAAAAATTAAAATAGGTATTCCACCTTGATTGTAACACCATATAACATCTTAATTTGGTCCATCTACTATGTTCCACCATTCTACCATTTCTGGTCAACTCATCTTCCACCAATCCACTCCAATAGCCCTTCTAGGCTTGTAGCCTTCACCAGTCATAAATCAGCCTTTTCTCCAGAATTATCCAAACAATTCAAGAAACTAATGGTTGATCTAGAAAAAATTTTGGATTCCTTAAATCCTCCCCAAGACTCAGTGTATACTCCTTTTGGATCCATTTAAAGGCTTACTTTTCCTCTTGACACACCAAAATGCTTGCCAACATACACAATGGTGCTTAGTGGACCTTCAGAACAATTTGGTCTGACATGTTCATGAATGTTCTACTAAATTCATGTTCCAAATGAGGTTTTCCAACTAGATAATGGCACATTCCATTCAGTGCCAGGATGAACGGTTTGGAAGAAACCCAGTGGTGCAACTTTCAATTGACCATCACTGCAAGTTTTGGCATCAAGCAAGACTAACGTGCCAAATTCAAACAAATTTGAATCTCCTAGAACAAAGAGAGGCTATTGTAGGCCTCAAAAACATAGTCTTGTAGCATCTCACAAATCACTGATACCTATCACAGGGTCTGAGATACGAGCCTTGAAAGATCTCTTCCCAATCATGCTTAGTGCACCTTGGGAACACTTTGGTTCGACATGGTCCGAAATGTTCTAGTGACTCAGTGGTTGAAACGGGGTTGTCACTAGCATTTACCCACCCAACTAGAGCTAATGGTGTAGTCCATTCAGTGCTGGGACAAACGGTTTGGAAGAAACCCAGTGGTGCAACTTTCAACTAACCCTCACTGCAAGTTTTGGCATCAAGCGAGACTGGCATGCCAAATTCAAATGAATTCGAATCTCCTAGAACTAAGAGAGGTTATTGTAGGCCTCAGAAATGTGGTTATGTAACATCTCATAGATTGCTGATATCTCTCACGGGGTCTGAGATATGAGCCTCAAAATATCGCTGCCCAATCATGCTTAGTGCACCTTGGGGACACCTTGGTCCGGCATGGTCCGGAACGTTCTAGTGACTCAGTGGTCGAAATGGGGTTGTCACTAGTGTTTAACCACCCAACTAGAGCTAATGGCATAGTCCATTTGGTGTCGGGACAAACTCCTTGAATACTATCCATTCACCCCAGGGAACCACCATTTTACTTTGGACACATTTGACCAATTTTGACTCAATAACTCAAACTATTACATCATTTGACGATACAAATGTACATGGAATTAAGACAATACAAATGTAAGGATACAAAATTAAGATGCTATAAATTATATAAGGATACAACATTCATAGTAAGGAAACACATTTTTCACACTTTACATGGCATTAAGACGATACAAATGTGGGCTCTTAATATTTGTAAATCAACCCCATGGGCTCTTTTATATTTCAAATTTTGCATCTAATTTTGAATCAATTTTTTTATATACAAAATTTGGCATCTAAATATGCACATTACATTCAATTGTTGTTTTTATATAGAAAATTTGACATCTAACTATGCACATTACATTCGATTATTGTTTTTATATTCAAAATTTGGAATCTAACTATGCACATTACATTTGATTGTTGTTTTTATATACAAAATTTGGCATCTAAATATGCAAATTACACAACTATATAAAAAAAAAAGTATCCTTTCCACTCCTAAAGTGTATAAGTTTAACACATGGTACTTGATGACATCTACATTCCAATCCCTGCATTCGGAAGGCAGAAGAAAAGTTAATAGAGAATATAAGAAGTTTATATAGGTTGAGAAAAAGATTATGAACATGTATAAGTAACTAAACGAACCAAAGAACATGACTAGACAATGCATAGTGAAGTTTACCGTCATAAAAGATGGGCTAATAAAATGCACACCTCAATCTTCTATATCTATCATATATGTATCCAACTACATTTACAATCCACATACAAAACCAAGTTCATTGGCTCAAACAAATAAAGCAAAAAACTACAATTAATTTATTGAACGTAATTGTAATAAACATGGAAAACCTTGCAACTTGAGTTGAACTTACCTACTAAAGTGTGCTTGAAGGCTCATCTCTCTGCTTGAGGGTATTCAATATTGCTTCATGATCAACAGTACTAATAGTCCAAAGTTCCTTTGTCTTTGGTTTTCCTTGATGTTTCAACAACTTAACATTGGCTTCTATAGTTCAAGGTGTGAATACATGAGAATGGTTTGTGCTTCTCATAGTCTTCAAATGCAGGAATGCCATTATTTCTAATCATATATGTGTGTAACCATGTTCCCACAACAACATGTGATCCTATTTGATATGTGAACATATCATCATTTGTCGTTGGCTATGCAAGTTTCTACTTTCCTCGTACACAACGTGCTAACTAGTAATCCAATCTCTCATCATTCCCTTGTGGTGCAATAATGCAAAAACATGTCCTGGCTATAGAAGATCTGAAAGATGGTCGTAGTCAAGTGAAAAATCCATGTCATCATTTATTACTAAGACTGTGAGAGATAAAGGAGTAAGATAATGTGGAACCCATGTATCAACCCACTCACTTGACTCACACTGATCCCAATCACATTGAAGACAACTCAAACAATAACAAGCCAACTCTCATGTCCAATGGTCCATGTACTAGCATCTGAGCTTTGAAATGAATGCATTTTTGAAGAATCTTTCACAATTTGACAATCCAACCTATCTCCTATTCTTCCCAACTCAACCAACCAAAATAATTTGTGCACCACTAAATCAAGAGTCCCCCCCTGTGACAATGTTGAAGTACACCAATCAACAATAGAATGAGCATCAATGATTTATGCACCTGAAATCCTCAGTTGCTCCTTAATTAGAGCTCTCTTTACGCATGCACCTACTCCATCATACTCCCCTTTTCCATGACCGGCCTAAAAAAAAATCCAAATATGAGGTACACCTCTCTCTACATGCATTCTACATAACCAATAAAATATATGAGCATTTTTTAATTGACCTATGCAGTTATATGACCAAATGAGATGTCTATCCATAGCAATATTATTTTCTCGCACCCACTCAAAATAATTCTCAAAGAAATGTTGGAAAAACTCAGATGAGTGTGATCTATCATCGCTGATATAAAAATGGTACTCTTTGATTATCTTTCGGTCATCTTCTATACTATCAGTGGAATGTCTATATGTTATGTGCACAAAAATAGCAACCTAAATAGAATTGTAATATTGAGCTCACAACTCATTTTGGGGCTGCAATGTATAGTTCTTTGCAAAGTCAACAACTGATATAATAGTGCCAATCGGGAAAGTGTCCTTACACATCCTAAATTGTTGATCCAACCATTGAGACCTATGACTATGCCTTGCATACTTGTAAAAAAGATTCTTCCTGAAATCTGAAATAAAATCAGCTACATTGCATTATTTTGTAACCAACTCACATCTAGAGCCTTCACCTCCACTTTTTAATGTTTTTTTAACAGTTTCATATACCTTTTTGTGGACAATTGTCTTTCCAAAATCATGTTCGCAGCCCTCATGAAAACATTCAACAAACTTCACTAGCCCACCACACTTTGAGCACTTGTCATTTAAGAAATCTTTTCTAT
>BSBK01006024.1:0-5000 GCA_027943335.1 Chamaecyparis obtusa | reverse complement strand
GGTAGGAATGGTAGGGGATGATAAACCTTGCATTTGTGGATGCACCCTTGGCCTTCTGAAAAATAGTACATCTCACTTCAGTCTGAAGCTTGGGCCAATGGTAAAACATTCTCACATGTTCCAAGGTCTTGTCCAATCCAAAATGTCCTCCCATGTTGCCTGCATGCTTCTCCCTAATAATGTTCTCCCTCATGGAACACTTGGGAATGCACAATTGATGTCCTTTGAACAATAGGCCATCTTGGATCAAATAATCTGCATACTCCACATGATAGGCTTCAGAAAAAATCAGAACACACCTTGTAGATATCCTTGAAATCATCATCATCCTTATACATGTCCTTCAATGAGTCTATCCCTACACTTTGAAGTTGGATTGTTGCACAAATAAAGATCTCCGACTCAAAGCATCTACCACCTTGTTGAAACTCCCTTCTTGTGTTTCATTGAAAAAGTGTAGGCTTGTATTGACTCCACCCACTTCATGTGCTTGTGGCTCAGTTTCTCTTGCCTATTCAAGAAACTCAAAGCTTGGTTGTCTGTGAAGACAACAAATTCCTTAGGCAGGAGGTAGTGCCTCCATTTCTTCAATGATTGGACTAAGGCATATAGTTCCAAATCATAAGAGGAATATTCCTCTTTGCTTCATTCAGCTTCTCACTAAAAAAGGCCATAGGCCTGCCTTCTTGGCTCAAGACAGCCCCAATGGCTAGATTTGATGCATCACATTCAATAGTGAAAATCTTTTGAAAATCAGGGAACACAAGTATAGGATTTTCCATTACCTTTTTCTTCAACATTTGAAAGGCTTCCTCTGCCTCTTTTTTCCACACAAATTTACACTTTTGTCCACCTTTTATGGTCTGAAGGATAGGAGCACACAACTGACTAAAATTTATGATGAATTTCATATAAAAGGATGCAAGCCCGTGAAAGCTTCTCACTTCAGTCATTGTCCTCGGAGAAGACCAACTTAGGATGGCTTCTACCTTCTCAGGGTCCATCTTGATGTTCGGTCCATCTTGATGTTCCCACCTTCAATCACAAATCCCAAATAGACAAGTTCTTCCTACATAAAAAACACATTTTTCCAAATTTATAAAGATTTTTTCTTCATGCGGCCTCTTCAACACTAGATCAAGGTGTTCCAAATGCTCCTCCTTACCCTTGTTGAAGATAAGGATGTCATCAAGGTAGACTATAAATTTTTTTCCAAGGAATGGATTTATCACTTCATTCATGAGCCTCATGAATGTGCTAGGGGCATTTGACAGGCCAAAGGGCATCACCCTCCATTTATACAAGCCTTCATTGGTTTTAAATAATGTCTTCCATTCATCACCATCCCTTATCTTGATTGGTGAACCCCACTCTTCAAGTCCACCTTAGAATAGTATCTTGCACCTCCTAGGTGATCCAATAGGTCCTCTATTCTAGGCATAGGAAATCTATACCTAATTGTGATTCTATTTATGGCTCTAGAATTAGTGCATAATCTCCATGTGCCTTCCTTTTTAGGGGCCAAAAGGGCAGGTACTGCACAAGGTCTGAGGATTTTAGTGATCAAGCCCTTATCCAAGAGTTCTTGGATTAGTCTTGCCATCTCCTTATTCTATTCAGGGGTCAACTTGTATACAACTTTGTTGGGTAAGTTTGCTCCTAGGATCAAGTCAATATTGTGGCTTATATCTTTGATTGGCAGCAACTCATTTGGAAATTCTTTGGTGACAATGTCCTTATATTGGTTCAGTAGGTCTGCAACTTCCTTAGGGCCTACTCTCTTCAAGAGATCTATGTCCTTTTCAGAATTCTTGGGTCTGTCATCCTTTGGCAACAAGACTAGGGCATAACAAGGATTCTTCTCCTCTTTCAAAGTTTTTAAAAACTCTTTTTCACCAATGAATAAAAATTTTGAATCATTATTTTTCTTCTGAATTTTCAGATAGGGGTAAGAATGTTACCTTTTCTCCTTTATAGGTGATGGTGTAGGTGTTCAACCTCCCATCACGATGAGCCTCCACATCATACTGCCAAGGCCTTCCAAGGAGTAAATGGTAGGCATCCATTGGAACAATGTCACATAATACCTTGTCCTTGTACTTTCCAAGTTGGAATTCAACCCATGCTTGTTCTTCTATGATAGTGTGTTGGGTCTTGGTGAGCCATGACACCTTGTAGGGGTTTGGATGTGGCACCCTTCTTAGCTTCAACTTCTTCACTACTTCTTCGGACACCAAATTATTAGTAGACCCACTATCAACCACCAATTTGCACACCTTGCCTCTACTCTTACATGTGGTCCTGAACAGGCTCTTTCTCTGTGGTGGTTCTTGAGTGCAAGGAGCCTTCAACAAGGTCCTTCTCATCATGAGTGCTTCTCCCTCTTCAAGTGGTGCATAATATCCAAGTGCATTGTCCCCTTGTCTATCTTCATCTCTGACTATGTTAGCCCTTCTCTCTGCCTAATTCTTTTCCTTCTCATAACACTTTGATGCTAGATGCCCAGGTTGGTTACACCTGTAACACCTGATGGTTCCTAAACTTCTTCCACCAATCCTTCCCCTTGAATCTCCTCTTCTCCCTCTATAGGAGCCTCTAGAACTTCCTTCCCCAAAGGAGTTCTCCTAACTGGTCTCTTCAAAATTCTTAGAAGTCTATCCTCTGCCACTGCCTAATCCTCTTCCTCTATTGCCAAAATCTCTCTGGCCTCTTCCTTTCCCACCTTGGTCTTGCTTCCTCTTGATTTTTTCCTCCACTTTCAATGCCAATTGAAAGTATTTTTGGACAGTGGTAGGGGTACACAAACTCAACTCATCTTGGATATTCACCCTTAATCCTTGCATATATCTAGCAAGTTTGACACTCTCAGGTTCCACCAATTTAGACTTCATAGTAAGCCTATGGAATTATTTAGTATAGCTTGAGATGTCCATCTCTTTCTACCTTAGACCTTGCCTCTTCTTATGAAGTTGGACTTCATATTCTTTGGGTACATAGGCCTCTTTCACCAAGGAAACCATCTTCTTCCATGTAGCCACTAGATTCTTGTTTGTCTTTACTCTTTCTTCTTGAGTAAAATTCCACCAAGTCAAGGTGGATCCCTTCAATGTAGACTTTTCTATTTTAACCTTTTGATCCTCTGGTATTTCCTCACAGTCAAAGAAACTAGTGAGTGCATCAATCCAATCAATTACTTTATCTAGATCCATCTTCCCACTGTAGATAGGTAGGTCAAGCTTAGTATCCATGGTCCTTCTCTCAATGGACTTCAAGGTCTTCAACAATAGCCTCTGGTCTGCAGGCACATCTACTTCTTCCTCCTACAAAGGGGTTTCTTCATCACTCCCCACTTCTTCCCATCTAGAGTTACCACATTGTCCTTTCTTGAGTTGTTCCCTAAGCTTTTCCATCTCTTGCCTCATCCACTGTCTCTCATCATCATGCTCTTTCACTACCCTTAGTAGTTCTACATTAGTCATCCTATTAGGAAGTTCACTGTCTTCCCCACCATCTGACATGGATGCAACTAATCTTCCTCCAAAGATCTACTAGTTTCTCTGATACCACTTGGAGCAGAGCCCCAATCTATACTCAAATCAACACTTAGAGGTCCTTAATACCCCCTTCCAACATACAAACTAGGGCTTTGAAAAAGAGTTCCCAACACCCACAAATCAAGATTGGTTTTATAATCCAATCTCCTACACCCTTATAAAATTAACTCACACAACTCAACCCTACTAATCTAGGGATGGAACCAGGGTTTATTCAAGGTTTAATATCAATTTCCAATGGAATGGAACACCAATCCTACACCAAACAATCTTGGAACACAAATTAGACACCCAAACCGACCATAGGGCTATAAGGAGAAAACCTGAATTCTTGAGGGAAACCTATTTGGAACTCCACCAATCTAAGTCTTAACCACCCTCAAAGGTTTCAATCAACCTACCAATAGTACTCACCAAGTTTGGACCCTTGACCAATCTCCAAACTCCTACTGTCCTCAAATCTTTCTCGGCCTAATAGGGCTAATAGGTCAAATTAACAAAGGAAGTGTTCAAAATATTTATCTCCTTCCAATATAAACTATTGGAACATCTATAGGATTTCATAAAGCTACTATATCTAAGGATTTAGATCTCCATTCCACCCCTGGGCTAAGTTGTGTCTTCAAACCCATAATTCTGGACTGTCACATAGAGATGCTTGTCCAAAGGGTTTAATATTTCTTCCCTTCTCCATTGGTCTCCCAATCTAAGACCTCAAAAATCCTATAGTACATCCTCCCTCCTTTCCTTCCACCAAGTTTCAAAAATTTCCCATGGTGGATTCTCTTGGAAAGAGGAATTTAGTCTCGAAACCCTAGGTAGGGTGTTCCTGCAACCAGTGAACACTCAAAATTAAATAACTTTAAATCCCGATCAATTAAAGACCTCAAATCAAATGGAAATCACTCCTCAAACACAAGACCAACTTTCAAAGTCATTCATATGCACATTTGTGACCATACAGGTCTGTACAATTCAAGAACATAATCTATTTCTGAGGAAATCAATGAATTTTTGTTGAATTCAGATATCAAAAACTTCTCCAATTCTTCCAACTAACTTGGATCAAAGTTTTTAATCATGTTTATACATTCCTCAATCAGTTCAACAAATCTAAGATGGTTGTGATCATTGAGATTCAAACTTAACTTTTCAAAAGTTGCTTAATGCAACATTCACAACATTGATAACTTTTGCCGAAGTTGTCAATTGTCAATCAAACTTATTAAAGTATATCCTAGACTCCAACTAGGACCTTAGAAAGGTTTAAATAAACTTATTTCCACCTTATCTTAGGCCAAATAGAATATCCTAGTTACTTAGACTAGTCTAGCCCTTTCTAACCAAATTGTCCATAATGGCCAAGATAGACACTTAGGTTTATAACCATACCTAATGTCACCTTGCCTTACAAAGTAGGATTTTATTACATCATTGGATTCAAGA